>SPJY01009297.1:1092998-1219226 GCA_005191435.1 Raddia distichophylla
GGATGCAAGATTAAGATGGAAACCTCTGATTTATTTATAACAATACAAGTGTTAGTTAATGCTAGTTAGGTTGTTTCCAAAAGTCTTATAAACTTGGCTTTACGCAAGTAAAATAACCCTCTCCTCCAAATAAAAGCCTTCTACACTATATGCATTAAGGGAAGTGTTAACTAGCCAGCGTTTGGATGACGCTGACCTCGCCCACTTATCTTCTTTAGACGATGGCATCGAAGATGACCCGTACGCGTGTCTCGAAGACGACAGACAGGATCATGGTGGACCCGAGGAGTCTTAGGGGCCTCTCCAGTCGCTGGTGGACCGTAGTCGATAGGGGTTCTTTTGGGTAGATATTTTGAGTGTCCGCTGTACTCTGAACTATTCTTTTGTAAGATAAGGCGTGTATGGGCCACCTTACTAAAGTCGCTTAAGACGCAACTCTATGATGTAATATTCAGGGATTTTATTCTATCGATGTATGCTTGTATCGGCTACGTGGTCTTCCGCGCTAGCGTACTGATCCAGGGGCTAGCGCATGGGATCGGCAACCCTCAAGGTAAGTAAAATTGAGGGGTGACAGGCCCTCTTTGTTCGTATAGCATACATTATACGAAGTTATACGATGACAGACCGCGAAGCAGGGAGGATGATATGCTTGATCTGGACTATGTCCGGGTGGCGGAGCAGGAGAAGGAGCTTGATCTCACGCAGGACACGTTTGACATCCAGCTCACGCTTAAGCATGCCTTACATCTTCTTGATCGCAAGTTCGCAACCTGCTCGCCGGTGAGGGTATCTAGTGCAGCAGCGATTACTCCACAGCTCCCTCTGCCAATGACCCTGTTTGTCCATGCTCTGCGAACGACCCTGTTTCGACCATGTTCTGCATCGTCACAATCTACTAGAAAGAAAAACTGCAGGTTAGTAATAACATTTTTGCTAATCATCAGATGACTGATTTTGCCCTAATTTACGGCCTAGAGCATGCATGAACATGCAGATCCTCAGCCCCGCCGCCAAATCCTGCCACCCCACCAGCTCCGGCCTCTCCGTCTTCAAGCTTCGCATCGACCACCTCGCCCTAGCTCAACCACACCGTACCTAGCTTATTCTCCAAATTAAAACTCTGCAAATTAATCCAAATCAATCAGCCAAGATGTATCAATCAAAGGAGTAAACAGTTTGGAATTAAGGGGAGAGAATTGAACCAGAGGATCTAAACTACCTATCGCAATTAAGCAAGACTTTCTAAAATTCTTTTAAGCGATTTCTTTAAGATCTTTAAAACAAACCAAAAAAATGAACTAGTCTGTATCCTGAAATCACCTCTAAAAAGCCTCAAAGTTTAGGTTTCAACAATTCAACGAATCAGTGCCAACTGTGGAGCTTTGCTCACGAGCAAGATAAACAAAATCAGAAGTCAGCTGCTGTTCTATTTTAATCTCAGCAATTAAACATCTCACACATTTAATTACATTTTTATTGGCTTGCTCAAATTTTAGCAACACGTGCTGAACTATTGAAACGATAAAAAAAAAAGCGAAAAAAGGGCTGGGGGACAGAACAAGAGCATTACACAAAATTACAGAGTACACAGAATTACCTACTAGGATGGACCCCCACCCACCCAAAAAAAGGGAAACAATGAGCAAAATCCTCAATGGAATCTTTGTTTAACACATCTACACTGAATCTAAGCCTTTCCTTTCCTTTTAGCATCTAATGCCTGCATAGATTTCAAATGTCATAAAAATTGAACAAAGACATAACACAGAACCACATCTCTACACAGAAAATAAAGATTTAACATCAGAAATGCCCTATACATGAGGTACCTTATTCTGGAATGTTCTTATGACCAATACGATTAGATCACGCAACCTACAGAAAGATCACTTAAATCAAATCTATGGCTTTATCCTGTGTCAAGCAAAAATACACTAACAGAAGGCAGATACGTGAGAGAAGGTAAGGTAGCAAACAGCACCTAACATCATCATCCTCATTATTTGGCTCCATTATTCCCTGTGTAATAAATGGTAGATTTACACCCCCCCAGAACTTACTAAAACAAACCGAGTGGTTCGTCCATTGGGAATTTTTATTGTCTGCCATGAAGAAATCAATATAACGAAATCAAATAAATATGTCGGGCACCATGCTTCAGCAATCATAAATATTAAGACAACCAATATACATGCAAGAAAATATACCTGTAGATTTGGTGAATATTTCTCTTCAATTACAACTTCATCCTTATGTTTGGACTTAACTTGATAACTAGTTTGTCTAAGTATCAATGTGGCATGTTCCCATTCACCAGGAGAATAGCCCTGCTGTTCAAAAGAAGGTACAAATCAGCCGTAACAGTTGGTTATTGTCATCAAACCCTTTAATTTTCTCCTGTAAAAACTGTGCATCAAACCAGTGCAGCAGAATCACTGTAAGCGCACTCAGTCAATTAGCTTTCTGTAGGTAGACTGAGTTGACTAGTGACCTTTCAATCCCATATCAACCAAATTAAACAACATCAAACATAAAATGATAAAGCGTTTGTGCTGTGGCTTTTAGAACCGGCTTAGTGTCAAGAGTACAGGTCTACAGGAGCTACCAAGAAGGCTCAAAAAGTGGAGGCTACTGAAGACTGCCTTTACCACTTGTACATGGATGTCCATGTACACCCGGGGGCCAAGGGATTGGCAGTGAGATGTTTATTGCTGGCTCATAGCCTACTCCTCCAGGTCATGTCTGTTCACGAGGCCATCACAAGGCCACACAAAAAGCCGTAATATCCAGTGGAGCAATGCATATACATGCAGGCTTTCCATCAGAGTCTAATGTTTTTTGGGGGCAAAATAATACCCATATTAACAAGAAAAGAATTGCCACATTTTTCAAAAAGGAAAATATGATGCAAAATGTATTCTATAGAGGAAAAATACTCAATTGCACTAACACAAAAAATAGTATACATGCAGTGCATGCACTACATTTTGCTTGACATCCCTCTATCATAAGTAGTCCCAATCATCAATCAAACTGAGCAACTGATTTAGATATAAATTAATAATTATTGTCTTCTAGAAGCCAGAAGCTAAAAAGACAGGAACCATGTCTTCAACTCAAAGTGCCAAGTGCCAACTCAGTAGTTCATCAAAGACACACAAAAAAAAACATAGTTTATTGTTACCATAGAGGATCACAAGCTTACAGCTTTGTTAGCAGCATGTAAAGCTTGTTAAGTATGAAACAATATCCTGAAGAAGCTTTCCATGTGAACATTATGTTATCTTCGTACGACAGCACAAACTAATTTCAAGTTTAGACAGATCTAAGACTTACCAGGACAAAAACATCAAAGTCGGCTCTCCCCCTGTAAACACATGTATCAATTTCATTCTGCATCTCAGGATCTGCAGAATATAGAACAAAACTTGGATAATTCTAGGAAATCAATAAAGTGGAGGAGAAATGCATAGCATTAGTAGGCTAGATTTAAAAAAAAAATGGGTGCAAGCTGTGCCTCAGCATTTCACACATGCATAAAGGGTCATATGTGGTGAAATAAAACCTAATGCTTATTTTAAATCGTTGCTTGTAGAGAACCCAAAGAACCATAACCCCCATTATGTGGCAGTGACACGCTGTGGAATTAAAATAACTAATTTTGGTGCCTATTAATCGCTCGTTAGAGTGGCATATAAATAATTTCCCTGTTCATTAAAGCCTCACACATTGAAATCCATGCCACATGTTCTTCTGCTAACCGGAACTCATGTTTTTCTACTTTCTCACAGATGTGCTTTTCCTCCAAACATGTGTTTATGCCACAACTATAATCATTTAATTCTTTGAAAAAATAAAACTAACAAATTGTTGGCTGTATAAGTTGTATTTGTAATGGGCCTTTATTGGGCCACACTCTCCTAGCAATCTTGCCCTAGCAGGTCACACCACCAATCCCCTCTCCACATTGTGCAATATAAATGAAAAGAGATGTGAATATTTCTAAATTACAAAAAAAAATGCCACATGAACTACAATACAAAAGCTTACATGTGTATATAGAAATGTGAATATTTATAAATTACAGATTTACGATGCTTTTTTACTACATGGGTTATAAAGAAAAAGCTTGCACGTTAACATGTTTATAGTCAAATTTCTTTAATTTAATACTATTAAGAGATAGCTTCGTGAAGCATACAAAATCATTAAAAAAAAAATATGTAGGAAAACCAACCTCTTTAACAATGAAGATAACTTTACTAACAAAAAAGGTATATCTCCAGGCATTTTGTAAATTTTGAAATAAAATATGGCGGTGAGAATATATCTGATCAATTCCAGTATGTTGACCAGATAATGTTAAAGCAGAGGGTGATAACATTACAATCCATGCAATTAGTGATGCAAAAGAGGCAGCAATATCTGCATAATAATTATTCATAAACTTACCACAAGCTATCTTATTCTGATTGTTAGCAAACTCCCTCACCAATTCACCCTATAAAGAAGAGGTGCAACTCATCAAACTTTTATCTCAAATAAGAACACTGCAGTTGGAATTAAATTCGAAACTGTGAGCATGACATATTTATGAATCAGTGATGCACATGACTACATTTAGATCCCATGCATTAGTAAAAAAAGCAAGTACATTCCTGTCATATAGATGATATATATGCCTGCCCGCAAGACAAAAGATTTATGGAAAGTGACATGAGGCATGAGAACTTCTTGCACAAACTATGATTCATATATAAACTAAATATTTCAAATCCGTGGAAATACATGGCAAGACAAACTTTTGTAATTTGTAAACATGATGCCTATAGGCTGGTGCCCAGATCAAATCAAGAAATATATTTTAAAAAAGGCAGCGTATTCAGTGCAAATATGAAATATCCATTGGATGCTAACATGCTAATAACAGCTCTGGACCATCAGATCCATCGATGAGGAGCGGCTTAGATCTGGAGAGGTGGAAGCCCTTTTTCTCATTTAAACACTTTCACGAAAAAAACTCATGACTTTCTAAGTGGGAAAGGGGCTTCCACCTCTCCAAATTTGAGCCGCTCCTCAAGGATCTAATGGTCCAAATATGTTGTTAGCATGTTAGCATCCAATGGACATTACCATTAGATATGTTGCTTTTAAAAAGAACACGAATAAGGTTATAATACCAAAACTAGTTTATAACAATATAATGGAGAGTTAACAGGTAGTTAAGATAAAAACAGATGTAGGGAAACACGAAAAGCCACCGATGCTTCACCAAAACTTGAGGATGGCAAATTTCAACAAAAGAGCACGTTAACAAAATATATATTTCAAACTCCAAGGCCAAGCTGACAACAAGAACAGTGTTTGGTAGGGAAAATGTCCCTGCAAAGCTAGTTTTATTTTTTTAGAGTTAATTGCACTTTAAACTGGGTATTTCAGCAAAGATGAGAAAACAACATGTTCAGCCAAATAACACCAATTTAAAGAAATATGCTGCAGAAACCCTGCTTCCATTATTAGCTCCCATTATTTCCAACAAAATACTGCAAACAAGTCCCAGTCACTGGGAAAAAGAACACCGTCCTAGGTGGATTCCAGTACCAACATTTTTCTTAAAAAATCATGGTTATACTTCCAACATTACCAAATGAATGAAATTTTGTAAGGTATTTGATAACTTTCAAGACTTAGCACCGAAAAGAATGGATTGATCACATGAAAATAACCATACAGCCTCATAGGCATGTAGTCTACGACAGAAGAAATTGCCCCTAAATTTTATGTGTGTGATCATGAATAACCTGGCGGCCATTATCATCCATAGGAGTGCAGTCCACAGAAAGAAGAGTGCCAACATCATCTGCAGTAACCACATAGTCATACATCGTAGCACCTAAGTTGCAAAATATAGATCTAGTTAGCACAAAAAAAATGTCTCTAAACATTATCACATAGGATACAAGACAATCTCCATTCTTTACCTTCAATAGATTGCCTGGTGCCATTTTCAAGATAGCGAACCCACTAAAAGAAATATTTCCGTGTGAGGAGTTGTATTTGCAGAATTTGATGATGGGCAACAAAGATAAACAGTCAAATCAGGACTTGGAACACAACATACCTGAAAATTGCAAAGGGTAGTGCCATTCGTGGGGTAACCACATGCTCTTAATGTAAAGCCTGGCATAGGCTCACCGACAATTTGAAACCCCTCAATACCAGGTGACAGGTCGCCTAGATTAGATGTGTGTGCATGTGAATCAATAAATATCATCTGGAATCTTTTCTAGTTGACCAATTAATATAACTCTTTAATTACCATCAGCTGGGTACTCTTGATTATCAGGCCTATAGAACTGCAAGTCATCATCCGGTCTCGCTTCTCTAGGACCAGCATTTTCTTCAAAATAATTAGAGTTATCCCTGAAAGGAAGTACCAGGCAAGAAATAGAGATCAGCATCTTCCATGCCGATGGCAGATTTGACTGGACAGATAATAAGTAATAACCATGAATATTAACAGAATTCCAAAAAGAATCTTAGAACTTGATCATACCGTTGAAAAGTGGGTCCATTATACATTTGTTCAGCATGCCGATCGTTTGGATCTGGACCATGCTGATGAAGAGTGTTCCTATTTTCAACCTGTAATTGAGAACCAGTCATTCACGAAACTACAATACTAGACAAGCTAATTATAGGACCATGCCACCATACCATATTATAAGATGAGGATGGTTCATTTCTTGGCAGAGTTGTTTGTTGATGATTGGTATTATATATATTTCCAGGTTGAGCTATACCGCCTAAACTGTCCTGAATCAGTATAACCACTGAGTGTCTCAGAACAATAACTATAATAACTTTAGGGATATCAATACAATAGTAACGATCTCCGTGATATATAAGGTAAAATGGTTGTTTTCAATTGCAATTTAAAACAACAACTAGATACAATCATGCGGAGGTGTGCGCAAGCTATTAAACATACCAGCATATACTTTAATATGCATTTGTTTAAATAAAAGTGGCACTGACTATATTACGTCCTTTTATGTAAAGCTAAAAAAGGGCATAGCTTTGACGTAATTCACCAAACATGTTAATTATCTTAACAATCTTGGTGTACGCATGTCTGCAATCAATCTTGGTGCAAGCATGTCTGCAAATGTCATGGAGCGTTGATGCCCACATATACATGCAAAATACATATATGTCAATGTCCAACAAAGGAGCTAAACGGAGCACAGTGGGGTTGCGAACTTACAAATAGCAGGATGCCATTGGTAAAAAGAAAAGAAAAAAAAACACCGATAAACTTGGAAGCAGGTCCAATATATCATGCAAAACTGACAAAGTGGTTTGGTTAACTCAAATGGCTTGGCACATTTTTTTTGGGAAAATCCTCAAATGCATATCTTGCAATGACAAATCATTAACAAATCCTATATTGGCTAATCTGCCACATTCAATATCCTATATTGCAAACACAAAGAGATATGTTTCAGGCCAAGAATTTCAGAAATACTTCGGAGGAACAGGAAAAAATAATTAGCAGTCAGGTGATAACAATAACCCATGAACACCACTAGATGGAGTTATATCAGTTAAGTCAAATTTTTATGGTAAATACTCAGATTTATGACAGATCCAGTGGGCTAAGTACACACAAAAAAGGGGGCTTTCATAAACTCAAAATGGAACAGAATCGGATACTTCACCAGCTTAAGGATGAACAATTATGATCACTTACATTGAAAGATCTGATCTTCCATTGCATCTGCTGGTACAGGCGCTGAAAATTACAGCCAAATGGAACATATTAATAATATATCCTCATAAAGACAATGAATGCAGAGTCTGAAAAATGCACTGGCAAATGAGCTCACTTGTGGGATTAAGCATTGCATCAAGTGCATTAACTGAGCAAACCATCAAAGTATCGTGGAAAATGTAGCAGAATAACCAACGGCGTGAGTTATTACAAGTTTACAATGGAAATTCAGTTGTTTCTATCCGGGCATAGAGTATGTTTGACTTGAGTTTGCACAAGGCTGGGTTGGGGGAAGATCTACCAGAAGTGTGTTAATAATAGACTGACGAGCCTTTGATAAGAACTGGGTACATTATGTTAAGACCAAACGTGTAGTTTAGATCAAAATGTTCCCTACCAGTTCCAGATAACACCCTGCATCATGTTAGCAAAGCAAAGCTGATACGATGTACATTGCTAGCTCATACATGCAGATTAAGTAGACCACTATAGAAGTATCAGTTGAGTTGGTCCCACACCTACATCTCCATCCAAGGGCCTAATTTTGCCTAATCTTCTCCTCACTTCACCATCTAATTGACCGATCGTACTCACCATCTAATAGACTGATCGTCTTAATTACCCTGCGAAGTTCCCGGCCTCCTCCCAGGCGCCCCCACAATTCCCAGCCTCCTCCCATGGGCCTCCTCCCACGCTGGTTCTCACCGACAGCGCCGGTCCTCGAGGAGCTTTGGCAGAAAATAAATCGCATCGTCCGCACTTCGTCACATCAATCCAGTCTTCAATGCTACACCACTACCTCTCCAGTCTCCAGCAAATGTCTCTGTTGTCTTCCACAGCACCACAAACACCCCAGCCTAATGCCAAATCACAATCCGCTCTACTACGGATCTGCATCCCTCTGACTTCAGGTGAACTGATCCGTCCCCATGTTTAAGTTCTTGGCCGCCATTTTGTTTATTCTTTGGTTACCTTCGGTCTGCCTAAACAACGAAATTGTGTTGAGCCGTAAGCCTAAATTCTGGGTTTTGTGCTCTACCAAATTTCGCGTTAGCAATGGGTAGCTTTGCTCCAATGATTCGATTAGTGATTCTATTGTCCACTGTCAAGAACAGAGTATTGGCATCGAAAATGTGCCACCTTCCACCTGTCTTAACCATGTAGATTTCTCTTGTTTCTGTGTGGTTTTTTGTTCATCCTGTGCCTTTGCTTATTAGTCCTTGCAGTTCCTAGCTGGAAAGGATGGTGATGGAACTGTACAGTCTACGACAGCTTAGCTACAAAAAAGTCCCTTATGTGATCAGTAATTGGGAAGAAGACGTTCTTGAGAAGTGGGATCTAGGGGATCGCTGTTTCCCACCCTTTACTTTTTTTTTCTGTTTGACATTACCTGTTTTCTCAAAGAGTATTAAATTGACAGAGAGTTACCTTTGTACCAGTTGTAATGGTTGAAGCATTTATTTGAGGTGGGCGAACATTGTATTCCTCTAATATACCAAGCAAAGAAGAAGTGAACATGTATACATCTTCTTCCACAGCCTACAAAAAAATTCAACTACAAGCTTTCAAATTCCCAAGAATACAATGGCAAGGTATGCAACTAATCGACTTTGTACAAAATGGTTGGTAACAATGAACAAAAGCTGAAACTGTCAAATGCATGATACTGCTATGTTTACAGCTGCAGCTGTCTGTAACGTAAATTACACATATGACACCATAAAGTTTGTTGTTCAGAATAAATTTCACACAATGTCTCATTGGCATGTGGGCTGAGAGATCAGAATCCCACTTGTCACATTCACAATGTGCAGCATTTTCCCAATTCACAACCCTTGGGACTGGTGACTGGTGCAGAACTAAAAGCTCCTTGATGGAACAACAGGAACCTTGCCTCACCCACCAGCCCCCACCATCCCACACTAAAAGGTACATTGACATGAAATTCGCAGTAAAAGCTCGATCAATTACTTTCTAAGGTACAGAATTGCCATTCCTGCTATGACAAAAGCTAGCTGTTAGGCCAGTACTTTGCATGCATCTGTAACTTACTTCTACACACAACACACAAATATTCTGCATTTACTGTAGGGAAGGCTAAATACCGACTGACTGAACCTTATTGACCTGATAAATAAAATGAATTTAGATGAACTTTTTCAACGTATGAGCAATTATACACACCAAACCTCAACCCACCCACTCATCCACACTCAGTTGACTGTTTTATTTATCTAAGCCTAGTATTTTTGCAAGCAAACAAAGAAGAAAACATACAGAGATCCGAGCCTACATTCTTCAAATGTACAATAGCACCATACTTTTAGTTCTTCTGCCAATCTCATATTTTCTGCAAGATGATTTTTCTTCTGACTCAATTGCTTTAAAGCACCAGATATAGCTTCTTCCTGCTTCTCATCAACAGCCTATCAAGTAAGATTTTGATTAATATAAGGCTTTACAAACTAGTCATGCAGAAAAAGAAGATTGCGTTGTCCATAAACCATCCTCAAGTCGAAAAGTTTCCTCTCCAGGATATGTTTTTCACTCAGTAACCGCAGCTCCTACCAAGATTAGAAAAAACAGTTACGAACCAAGAGCAAGTGATACAGGAAATCTGGAGAAAAAAAAGGGTAAGACACTGGTCCAAGCCAAAATGTTGACAGTGTGATCTTTTTAGCATCACACCTTTTGAAATGCGTCAGCAATTTGCTTACGAAGCAACAAGACCTCTTCCTCTTGTGTCCGTGATCTAAAGTGAAGCTCCTGCAAGAGAACACCATAACTCATAACATTCAGGAATTATAGCACAGATGGAAAGAGCCAGTAAATAGCAAGATTCCCGCCTGGTTACCTTGGTTTCCAAATCCATCATATGATTATTAGTATTTTCTGCAATTAAGCCATCATGGAGGGCCAGACCCTGGAGTTGGTGCCTGCCAGCACACGATATGATCTCATTTCCGAAAACAGCCTAGGAGTGAGCCAACAACAGTTATCTTTCTCACAAGAATGAAGAACCTGACTATAGTGTCGGAGTTTGGTGCCACGGGTTTAGCATCACCATTTTGCAAACCACGATCCCTAACAGACAAAGACACGTTTGTCCCCGTGAGCTCGTTCGCAGCACGATTATCCGTGATGGTGAAATCAACCGGGGTGTTGAAGGGATCTCGCATGTTCTTCCTCTGTGATCCTCCTGTTACAAGGCGGGCATCACCAGGCATGTCAAGCACATGAAAAAAAAAACCCAACCCCCATACACGAACCAGTGGCGGATCGACGGCACCACCTGGGCTCCCGTGGATGCCCAAGCACCATCGAACGATTTAGGGTTTCTGATTCAAAATTCACCCCAAAAAAATCTAAAAATAGCACCGACGTTTTTTAAGCGTTTGCCATGGAGAATTTTGGAGAAAAAAAAAAACCAAACCATTCGGTCGGATTTGGATCACAAAATGTGTGCGTGTGTTTGGGGTGGGGGGACCAAACAGAGAGAGAAGCAGGGACCAGAGACTGGACGCGGCGGCTTGGCAGTGGGTCTGGGCGGGACAGCGGTCGCCGGCGGGGGGCGGCGGATCGATGCCGGCTTGCCGTGGTCGCCGGCGAGGGGAGCAGAGCAAGGCGAAGCGACCGATCGCGTGGCCGCGTGGACACGCGGAGGCAAGAGGCAGGCGGAGAAAGGTGATTTTTTTTTTTTAGTCTACGCGTGGACAGGTGGGAGGTGGCCCAGATGTCGCCTGCCGGGCCGGGCCGGGCCGATTACTACGCAAATCGGAGAATTTTTTTTATGTTTTTATTTTTGTTCTTTTATGCAAAATTGTATCCTGATTTCGATTTTAGACACAAATAGGCATCGGTCGTTCGTTGAAATCACGACGAGGTAGCAGTCGGATTTTGAACAAACGACCGATCTGTAGAACCCGAGCACGGAGGAGAGAGCTGTCGCTGGCTTCCTATCGAGCTTTGGAAGCTCGACAGAAGCCTATCGCGCGATCAAAGCTCGACAGGAGCCTGTCGTTCGTTCAAAGCACGACAGAACCAGTCGTGGCTCCAAAGTGCGAGTAGTTGTATTTTTGCATATTTGTGTATATGGGGTGGTATAGATATAAGGTATTCTAAGATATATTATTACCTAATATAGATATAAGGTATTCTAATATAAGGTATTGTAATATAAGATATATTATTACCTAATATAAGGTATTCTAATATAATATAAGATATTCTAATATAATATCACTACCTGATTAAATTGAGAACATTACAGTTATTTGATTACTTCGCGTTACATATTGATAGAGGCATGAAGTATCAGGTCATGTTGACAGAGTAAAGATTCATCACTGGGCATAGACGTGCCATGGTAACTGTCGTAATGCCTCTGGTACAAGTTCACAACGGATAGGGACATAAACGTGCAAATAGCAGTACAAAGATGACACAAAAATGGTACATACAAAATCACTGCCGTCCTTGCACCTGCCTCGTTCCCTGCCGCCGCTGATCTCTAGCCCTGTGGTGGCGCACATACAAAACCACTTCTAAATCTTCAAAGTTGCTGGACCTCCACACCATAGGAACATGGCTCTCTTCGTCCGAGTTTTCATCCTCTTCCAGTGCTTCTTCCTCCTCGGTGTCCTTGGCCTCCATCGCCTCCACTATACCACCCACCGTTTCACCTTCATTAGCAGCGCCCGTCGCCTCCATCCCTACCTCCTCCTCTCCCTCTGCTTCGTCCTCCACGTGTAACCCTTCAGTGCCGCCACCCTCCCCCCAACCTTCTTCCGTGCCTCCATCCACATGCCCTCCCCCTTCCTCCCATTGTCCCTCTGCGGCAGGCTGAGTATTAGGTATTACGTAGCACTGAACAAGCAGCACTAACGGTCATCCGCGCTCGAATGCATATCGGAGATAATCCCTCCATGTCTTCGTTGAGTTGATCGGTATTAGCTCCCCGTAGAACCCTTGCGGGACATGACTTACTACTGCTTGAATAACTAGCCAGAATCTCTCCTTTCCCTGCTCGCGGACCGCCCGAGAAGGGAATCAGATTCTCCTTGTCGCCGGTCGCGCGTTGGATCCAAGACAGGCTCCAATCGCATTTTGAAATTTCCAATCGACGGAGCGCGGTGGCAGGTTGCCTGCAGGTGGGCCCTGTCGTGCCATGAAATGTCGATCGGACACGATCGCGCAACCGTGGCTCGACCGGCACCTATTTGTGTCTAAAATCGAAATCGGGATACAATTTTGAATAAAAGAATAAAAAAATACATAATTTTTTTCCCAAATCAGACCTAGCGGCGGATTATCAGAGTTCGCATTTGCTAAGAGCCTAATATCATTGGGATAAGTAACATTTTTTTCATTATTCATTTATATTTTCTCTCTTATATTTTACTTACTATATACCATGCCAGAATATCTAAGTTCCATTAGACACAGCCTAAAAAACACTTCAAAAATCAGGGAAACTGATTATTAGAATTAAGATATATATTATTATTAGATTATAAATCGAAGAAATATATGTTACATATAAATACATATGTCTAATTTTAATAATGTGCTAAAATAGCGAGCTATATCGAGCTAGCTGAGTTCGCCGCTACATAGTTCTCTCAAACCTCGCCTTGTCCGTGCTGTTGGTGTGTAGCCCTAGTCCTCGTCTTCATTGTCCTTAAACTAATTGCGCTATGATGATTTGTCAATCATCAGAGCATCCAAAAATCCTGTCAGTCAACTTTGATGCCCCCCCTTCGTGGCTTCACCCACTGTCCAATTCTTCCCTTCTAGGGCATCTATAGGCCAATTGTGGTGCGACGTGTCATACTTTACCCTAGAGTTCACTAAAATTGGTGCAAGCGTTGTGGTGCCTTGTTTTGGGCACCACTGTCCATGCTACTAGCCATCTCCCGAGTCCCGACTCCTTGAGCCTCAACCGTGCCACAAACTAAGGAAGCAAGGGGTACTAGATGTCGGAAGATGGCCCAAATTGTGCTTCTATTTGGTATAAGACCGTGCAAATTTGGTTCGTTTTTACCTATTGGAGTGAATGGTCTTGTTATTTGGATCATTTTTTTTATTATTAGTTTTCATGCTAGAATAAGCCTATAGTTACCGACAAGGAATAAATTAAGCAAACTTGTATGGAGAGTATACCACCCTAGGTTGACAACTTGAAATCCATGGGAGACCAATAAAAATTTACTTAAGGGTATGGTTGTGTGTTATAGCCGAAAAATGGATCCCTGTGCTAATCTAAAAATGATGTTTTATATATTGTATGATATCTTGTATAAATGTGAGTAGACAAATGAATAACTAGCAGGTGACCCGCATATTATATACTGTATGATATCTTGTATAAATGTGCGGATACAAATGAATAACTAGCACGGTGACCAGCGTATTATATATTATATGATATCTTGTATAAATGTGAGGATACAAATGAATAACTAGCATGACGACCACATATTTGCATGACTAGATTGTTAATTTCTCGTTCGATTCAACTAAAAATAATTTAAGATGTACACAATATAAACTGGACCTTTATAATTGATGTTGTGGTTTTTTCTCTGAATAACGTGGAATTTGAACAAACGAGGCCTCAAACAGGAATTTTTAGTTCCCGGCCCAAATCTCTGAATAACAGGAATTTGAACAAATCTGAATAATTTGAATAATTTAAGATGAACAACTAAAAATATTTTTTATTTTTATATAATTTTTAGACCACTTTTTAAGAGCTCTCAAATTTACTATACTAATACACCAACGTAACAATACGCTGAAAAGAACGAGGCCTTTTGACACCATATATATTGAGAAATTCTGGGGAACGGGATCCCGTCCGGGCGGGATCCGGACGGGATCACTCCCTGCGCACCACGTGTCTCACCCTTCCCCACGCGCGCCGTAGAGGAGGAGGAAGGAGGAAGAAGGAGGAGCCGACCTCGTTGTCGCCGCCGTCGACCTCGCCGCTGGCCGTTCGGGTTAGGGTTCGATGTGGGGTTCGGGTTTAGATTTGGGCCGGGAAGGCGGCGGCATTTGACACCATATATATTGAGAAATTCTAGGGAACGGGATCCCATCCGAGTGGGATCCGGACGGGATCACTCCCCGCGCATCACGTGTCTCACCCTTCCCCACGCGCGCCGTAGAGAAGGAGGAAGAAGGAGGAGCCGACCTCGTTGTCGCCACCGTCGACCTCGCCGCCGGCCGTTCGGGTTAGGGTTCGGTATGTGGTTCGGGTTTAGATTTGGGCCGGGAAGGCGGCGGCACGGCAATGGATAAGGTTCGTCGGGGCGGCGGTGGAGGAGGCGGTGGCGCCGGCGGAGCCGGGGGAGGGGGAGGGTGTGAAGGAAGTTGGCTGGCGGTGAAGGGGGGACCGCACCTCACCCCTCGGGTTAGGGTGGGCAGCGAGGGCGCCGTCGGACGGGGCAGAGAAAGGAGGCGGCGGGGGCGGCGGAGGTGCGCGGAGCACCGTCGGGGCGGAGAAAGGAGGCGGCGTATTGCGTGAGAGGAAGGGAGGGATCCCGTCGGAGTCCCTTGGGACGGGATCCTGTTTGATAGTCCCTCCCTATATATTCTCTCATGCACATGTAGCACGCGCGGAAGTGTGTCCTACGAGCAAACTAAATTCACGGGGAAATATCATACGACTTTTTGGAAATATTATACGACTTTTTGGAAATATTCACGGGGAAGCGTATCCTACGAGAACACATGCATGGATTTTCGACTTTTTGGCCCATGGCTTGAGCACCCAGGGCACTACTCTAGCGGTTGCGTTTTGGCATATTTAGGAGGCCAGGAATGACTCCCTGCACAACAATTCTGTTTGGCATCCGTCTCGGGTTGTTCAAAGGATTCTTGCTTACATGGACTTGATTTTGCAGCACTGCTCTAAGGATGGCCCTGCCCCTAGGTGTGACGCTCCTTCCATGGCACCTCGCTGGAGTTCACCGCCGGCAGGAACAATTTCTATCAACTCGGATGCTACACTCTTCCGATCCTCCTAGACGGGGCTTGGGATTGTGATGCGGAACCACACTGGAGATTGCTTGGTTGCTTGTAATGAACTTCTCCCTGTGTCCACCTCGCCTGATACGGCTGAGGCCCTTGCCATCAGAAGGGCTCTCTTGCTTGCCAAGGAGGAAGGCTTCCGGAAGATTATTCTAGCCTCAGACTGCCTCTCTATTGTCCGGGGACCGCACCTCACCTCCTCGGGTTAGGGTGGGCGGCGACAGAGCGGCGGCGGGAGGATGGGGCGGCAGAGCGGCCGACGGCGATGGCACCGTCGGATGGGGCAGAGAAAGGAGGCGGTGGGGGGTGGCGGAGGTGCGCGGAGCACCGTCGGGGGTGGAGAAAGGAGGCGGCGTACTGCGCGAGAGGAGGGGAGGGATCCCGTTTGGGTCCCTTGGGATGGGATCCCGTTGGGCAGTCCCTCCCTATATATTCTCTCATGCACATGTAGCACGCGCGGAAGCGTGTCCTACGAGCAAACTAAATTCACGGGGAAATAGCCGGGATCGAAGCACATATACCGTAGGTGCGCACAGCCGCACGCACACATGGACTGCTGCAGTTCACCGTAGATGTACGTATTTGTTTTGTAACTTGTACGACTGGCGTCGCCGTCGCCGTACCGGATTATCTCGTCTGTTCGTTGCCGATACGTACTGTGCATGGTCTGTGGCCGTGATTTGATTTAAATTTATCGTCGTGCTAGCTCTCTGACTTTGCTTAGCGATGCCAGAGGACATACGCATGCATGCATGTGGTACGTACTCATTCCTCGCACTCTCATGTGCAACTGATCACAAATAATTAATTAATGCTTCGAAAGATGCATGATACTAGTAGAGTTGTAGAAACCCTGAACCAATGCCCCAACGCAAGTCGAAGGAGCAATTGGTGAAAAAAAGAAAAGAAAAGAGAACGCAAGACGAAGGAGAACCAGTCGCATCTCGCATGGCACCTGAGATTGCCAGCTGCACCGGGCAGCGCGGCCGCCGGGGCCGGGCGGCTCCGGCGACCTCGGGCGCATTAATCCGGCGGCGCCGCCCAGGCGCGCACCGCCTCACCCTCGGGACGTCGGCTGCCACCTCACCATGCCTCTGATCCGCACCACGCGCGCATGCTGCCGCTTCACGAAATCCGCCGAAACACACATGAAATCATGAATCCACTGGCCGATTACTCAAGTCGAATGGTCGATCAGTCCGTTCGATCAATCAGTCGCCCTTCTGCCGCGGGAGCTCAGCTGGGACACACACAATCACACCAGTCTAATTGTGTGGCGACGAGGTTGGAATGTTGGATATGATGTCATGTTGGGACTTGGGAAATTTTTTTTTTTGAAAGAGGGGCAGGAGAACTACCGTCCTATTTCATTGAATAGCAGGAGAAAATAAAATACAAAACCGTGTAAACACGGGGTACAACCACAGCACACCGCTGCAATCCTGGCCAAAGCCAGACACACCTCCGGTCACTGCCGGGAACACCACCTACAGAGGGGAAAGAAGGAATGCAGCCACACTGCTGCCACCAAGACGAAAGGACGAAGAGGAGAGAGATACAAGGGGGGAGAAGGGGAAACACCACCAACACTCACACAACGACGAGCGACTCCTGAAGCAGCAGACCCAGCGAAAAACCAAAGCGCAAAACGGCGATCACGACGCCTCCAACAACTAGATTGTTAATTTCTCGTTCGATTCAACTAAAAATAATTTAAGATGTACACAATATAAACTGGACCTTTATAATTGATGTTGTGGTTTTTTCTCTGAATAACGTGGAATTTGAACAAACGAGGCCTCAAACAGGAATTTTTAGTTCCCGGCCCAAATCTCTGAATAACAGGAATTTGAACAAATCTGAATAATTTGAATAATTTAAGATGAACAACTAAAAATATTTTTTATTTTTATATAATTTTTAGACCACTTTTTAAGAGCTCTCAAATTTACTATACTAATACACCAACGTAACAATACGCTGAAAAGAACGAGGCCTTTTGACACCATATATATTGAGAAATTCTGGGGAACGGGATCCCGTCCGGGCGGGATCCGGACGGGATCACTCCCTGCGCACCACGTGTCTCACCCTTCCCCACGCGCGCCGTAGAGGAGGAGGAAGGAGGAAGAAGGAGGAGCCGACCTCGTTGTCGCCGCCGTCGACCTCGCCGCTGGCCGTTCGGGTTAGGGTTCGATGTGGGGTTCGGGTTTAGATTTGGGCCGGGAAGGCGGCGGCACGATGATGGGTGAGGTTCGTCGGGGTGGCGGCACGGCGATGGGTGGGGTTCGTCGGGGCGGCGGCGGAGGCGGCGGCGGTGGCGCCGTCGGAGCCGAGGGAGGGGAAGGGTGTGATGGCAGTTGGCTGGCGGTGAAGGGGGGACCGCACCTCACCTCCTCGGGTTAGGGTGGGCGGCGACAGAGCGGCGGCGGGAGGATGGGGCGGCAGAGCGGCCGACGGCGATGGCACCGTCGGATGGGGCAGAGAAAGGAGGCGGTGGGGGGTGGCGGAGGTGCGCGGAGCACCGTCGGGGGTGGAGAAAGGAGGCGGCGTACTGCGCGAGAGGAGGGGAGGGATCCCGTTTGGGTCCCTTGGGATGGGATCCCGTTGGGCAGTCCCTCCCTATATATTCTCTCATGCACATGTAGCACGCGCGGAAGCGTGTCCTACGAGCAAACTAAATTCACGGGGAAATAGCCGGGATCGAAGCACATATACCGTAGGTGCGCACAGCCGCACGCACACATGGACTGCTGCAGTTCACCGTAGATGTACGTATTTGTTTTGTAACTTGTACGACTGGCGTCGCCGTCGCCGTACCGGATTATCTCGTCTGTTCGTTGCCGATACGTACTGTGCATGGTCTGTGGCCGTGATTTGATTTAAATTTATCGTCGTGCTAGCTCTCTGACTTTGCTTAGCGATGCCAGAGGACATACGCATGCATGCATGTGGTACGTACTCATTCCTCGCACTCTCATGTGCAACTGATCACAAATAATTAATTAATGCTTCGAAAGATGCATGATACTAGTAGAGTTGTAGAAACCCTGAACCAATGCCCCAACGCAAGTCGAAGGAGCAATTGGTGAAAAAAAGAAAAGAAAAGAGAACGCAAGACGAAGGAGAACCAGTCGCATCTCGCATGGCACCTGAGATTGCCAGCTGCACCGGGCAGCGCGGCCGCCGGGGCCGGGCGGCTCCGGCGACCTCGGGCGCATTAATCCGGCGGCGCCGCCCAGGCGCGCACCGCCTCACCCTCGGGACGTCGGCTGCCACCTCACCATGCCTCTGATCCGCACCACGCGCGCATGCAGCCGCTTCACGAAATCCGCCGAGACACACATGAATCCACTGGCCGATTAGTCAAGTCGAATGGTCGATCAGTCCGTTCGATCAATCAGTCGCCCTTCTGCCGCGGGAGCTCAGCTGGGACACACACAATCACACCAGTCTTGTGTGGCGACGAGGATGGAATGTTGGATATGATGTTCATGTTGGGACTTGGGAATTAATGGCCATGCAAGGGACCTTCGGACCCTCCGATGGACCAGATTGATAGAGCCACCCGAATAATAACAAATTTGATCTTTTTTTTTCTTTTGGAGTCATGTACTTACCTTGGTAAGGAACAAATTTGATCTTTTTGCCGCGTAAAACGGTGGAGTCGTCCAGTCACGTTTGTTTTGATAGCTTGCTCACACAATAATTTTTTTAATTGTCACGTAGAGTCCACTCCTACATTAAAGACAATTGAAATTTCTATGCACACTCCCTTTCTTACACATCATCATTCATCCTAGTATCCTACTACCTCCGTCCCATAATAAGTATGCTTTAAGGTTGTTTTGGAAAAACTAAGGAGGGGTATATGTAGTAGGGAATCTAGAATATATACTTTATAGTGTGGGAGGGGAATATAGGGGTATTTTATAGTGGTGGGAGAGGAATCTAGGGGTATTTATAGTGGTGAAAGAGGAATCTAGAGCTAGAAGATCACTTATTATGGGACAAGTTATAAGGCCTAGAAGGACACTTATTTTGGGACGGAGAGAGTACTTGACAAGCCTTATAGATGACTTAGGCCCAGTTCTTTTCAGCTTAACGGCTTAACAGCTTAACGACTTATTTATGTTTTAAAAACACATATGTTTTGAGTTTTTTGAGTCCGTTTTTTTCGCTATTTGAAGGTGGGTCCTAACGCTTTAAAAAGCAAGTCAAACGAAATGGATCCGAATCTTGAGACTACCTCAAAAAGCGCTTGAAATTCAACCATTTCAGCCGTTCAGCTATTCAGCCGTTAAGATCAGCTCAAAAGAACATGGCCTTAAAAATAACTAACGTGTACCATTGTACATTTTCTTGCTCCCTCTGACCTTCATATCACAAAAACTTGTAGTTTTAAACTTGTTCTAAGTCAAATTTTAAAACTTTATCTATGAAAATCTTTTAAACTATTTGGATTGTATACATAAAAATCATATACGTAGATTCATCTCAAAACACTTTCACAATACCATATTTACTATTCATTACATATATAAATTACAATAGTAATTAGTGGGTAAAGTTGTATTTAAAAAAGCAATTAGTGGGTAAATTACAATATGTAGATTCATCAGTAAGGTTCTCATCCACGGCCGGGGGCTCTAGAAAGAAGCAATTTTGCTACCATTAACTACAATGTGCTACCAACAAAAGAAAGAAAAAGCGATTTTACTGTTCTCTAATAGGCTGTTTGGTTGCCTTCTCAGTTGAACCAGGCTGTATGAGCTGAGCCAGACTGGTTAGAGCCAGGCTGAGATGATGCAAATGGTTATTGTTTGGTTAGGTGTATAAGATTGTATCGGCTGCGTAGAGATGTTGCTTGGTTGACTGCTCTCAGGAGAGAATGGCATGGAGAAATTCAAAAGAGGGATGAAACACATTAAAAAAATAAATTCTAAAAAATCGAAATAACAAAAATCAAATACGAAAATAAAAAAATCAAAAGAAAGTCTCATAAATAAATAATTTCAAAAATGAAAATTTTAAACTTTTAAAATTTATATGGCAAGTGTGGTCTCGTTTTGCTCGAAAACATGTCAATAACCCATTTTTAAAAATCGGTTCAGTAATCGAAAATACTAATCAAAAGATATAACAAAAAAAAGTCAAATGTGTTGCGCATGTGGTTGCGTTGAGCCGTTGATGCATCTGCGGAGCCTGGCTTTGGGGGAACGCCCAATTTCCAGAGCCTGGCTCGGAGGGGTTAATTGCATCTGGAGAGCCTGGTTCGGATAGGTGAGAAGACAACCAAAAGCCTATAAAGAAATCCTTATATGTATAATACCCTAGATCTGTTGAGAGAATTGCATATAACGTTGTAAAGTGAGAAAAGGGTGAAAGGACACGAGACAAGAGTTTGGGGGAGGGGAAAATGACAACGAGTCGGCGGCGTAGACGGAGGAAGAGGAAGGATGGATGATGCCGGCCCAAAGGAGGAGGGACTGAGGGAGCCCGAAGGAGAGATTTGGCTGATCCGCTTACGTGGACAAAGCAACCCCCAAAGTCAAACACATAAATTAAGAAGATTCTTTAATTAGCTAAGCCTCCTAGCTAGCCTTTAAAACTGAAGCTAAACCGCGCGTGTCCTTCCAGCCTCAGTTCCAGCCCATCCACGTTACCATTTTGGCTCCACTACAATCCTTCTCCATTCCACGATTGGTTTCCTGCGGTCGATCGTGCACGCAGATCAGCCCAAGGCGATGCTGATTCTGATTGGCTTCAAAAGCCAACGGCGCCGTGCGTCCAACTGCGATCGATAATAGAGCAAGCAATGGTAGCGACGATCACGGGGCAAACCATGCAAGGCGCACATGCAGCAGGGCGCCGCGCGCACCATGGCGGCGTGCCCCTCCTCCTCCTTCTCGCGCCCGCGCATCTCTTCCTCCTCCTCGCCGGCGCCAGCCCGCCGCCGGAGCCAGTGCGGTGCGCGCCGGGCGCGTCCGGCTGCACCGTCACCAACGCCTACGGCGCCTTCCCCGACCGCTCCACGTGCCGCGCCGCCGCCGCCGCGTACCCGGCGTCGGAGGCGGAGCTCCTCGCCGTGGTGGGCAACGCGACGGCGTCGGGGACGAAGATGAAGGTGGCGACGCGCTACTCCCACAGCGTGCCCAAGCTGGCGTGCCCCGGCGGCGACCGTGGCCTCGTCATCAGCACCGACCGGATGGACCGCGTCGTCTCCATCGGCAGGATGGAGATCACCGTGGAGAGCGGGGTCACGCTGCGGGAGCTCATCGACGCCGGCGCCGGCGCCGGCCTCGCGCTGCCGCACTCGCCGTACTGGCTGGGGCTGACGGTCGGCGGCCTGCTGTCCACGGGCGCGCACGGGAGCTCGCTGTGGGGGAAGGGCGCCGCCGTGCACGAGTACGTCGTCGGGATGAGGGTCGTCACGCCGGCTCCGGCGAGCGAGGGCTACGCCAAGGTCCGGGAGGTGAACGCCGGCGACCCGGATCTGGACGCGGCGAAGGTGTCCCTCGGCGTGCTTGGGGTCATTTCTCAGGTATATATTAACAAACGAAACTTGCAATGCTCGTGCCCCCATTTTTTCCTTTTTTAAAAAACAAAAATTTATACTGATTATTTTTTATCAGGTGACTATAGCACTGCAACCAATGTTCAAGCGGTCAGTGGCGTTTCAGAAGTACGACGACCATGACTTGGCAGATCGAGTTGTCACCTTTGCTGGTGAGCACGAGTTCGGCGACATACTTTGGTTGCCCGGCCACTACCAGGCCATCTACCGCCTCGACAACCGTGTGCCTGTTGACTCATCTGGCGACGGCGTGTTCAACTACATAGGCTTTCAACCCCTCCCAATCACTGCAATCCAGGCCACTAGACTCGCAGGTAGATTGTGTTTTAAAATTCATGCTTGTTTGAGTTGTTTCCTTTCCTTTTTTATTTTTTTCACAGACAAAAAGTGATGGCAAACCACACGTGATCGAGCCTAGCGATGTAGGCCATTTATTTCTTTGAACACCCTTGTTCAGCGAATCTGTGTCGTCCTTTGACCCCCAGCATATGCCACCTTGGGGCATAAGATCGACACAAATGACTAAAGCATTGGGTTTTTTTAAGCCCGGTCTGGCCCATCTTTTGAGCTGGTCTAGTTGGGGTGTTGAGAGGAAGAGAGAGGAGAGGGAAGAAAGAAGAACCCGGCTGCTTTGTTTCAAAAATTTCAAAGTTCTTTTTTTTTTTCCAAAGGCCAGGTGATAGAGATCAGGGTAGGTTGCGCATGAATATCGATGCACCGCCAAAATTACCCAGGATAAGCCATGGAATTGCTTAGGCAACCGTGGACACATTTCAGAATTGAAAGAAAGTTTTTGTTTGAAAAAGCATAACTGTTTGATCAATACGTGCATGTGCGAACATTTACATGGATGGAACTGATGGACTTTGGAACCTTGTTCCTTGCTGCTTGAAGAGGACGAGCAGGAAGCCACGAGAAACGCCAATGGCAAGTGCGTGGCCTCGGCGGCGTCGCAATCCCTCTTCTTCGCTGCCAACTACGGCCTCGCCGACGACGGCCTGCTGGCGACGCCGGTACTCCCGGGACAGCCCGTGGTCGGCTTCCAGAACCGCATCCAGTCGTCGGGAAGCTGCCTCGCCGGCGCCGACGACGGCCTCCTCACGGCGTGCCCCTGGGACCCGCGCGTCGACCGCGGCACCTTCTTCTTCCAGACCGCCATCAGCGTGCCGCTGTCCAGCGCCGCCGCCTTCATCCGCGACGTGCAGCGCCTCCGCGACCTCAACCCCGCCGCGCTCTGCGGCGTCGAGCTCTACGACGGCATCCTCGTGCGCTACGTGAGGGCCTCGTCGGCGCACCTCGGCAAGCCGGAGGACAGCGTCGACTTCGACATGACCTACTACCGGAGCCGCGACCCGGCGGCGCCGCGGCTGGACGAGGACGTGCTGGAGGAGGTGGAGCAGATGGCGCTGCGCAAGTACGGCGGCCTGCCGCACTGGGGGAAGAACCGGAACACCGCCTTCGACGGCGCCGCCGCCAGGCTGGGCGCGCGCGCCGAGGAGTTCATGGCGGTGAAGCGCGCGTACGACCCCGACGGGTTGTTCTCCAGCGAGTGGAGCGACCAGGTGCTGGGGGTCGCCGGCGCCGGCGGCGTCAGCGTCGTCAGGGACGGGTGCGCGCTCGAGGGGCTGTGCGTGTGCTCCGAGGACAGGCACTGCTCACCGGGGAAGGGCTACCTTTGCCGGCCGGGAAGGGTGTTCAAGGAGGCTAGGGTGTGCCGGTACAGCGCTGCCTCTTAGAGCATCCCCAGCTCACCCCGCATCATCCACCGGCATCACACCTAATGGAGCGCGCGCCTGCCCGTCCAGCCGCTCGCAGTTTGCGCATTTGAAAAATTTCCCGCGCTCGTGCGCGTGTTGATGCAGGCCAGCGTTGACGAGGAGCCTGGTGCTCATGCTCTTAGCATGCTCCGGGGAAGTATACCTAAAAAAAAAAACAAAAAACAAACACACACTTGTACGCAACATAGACGTGGAACACTTGAGGCCTCGTTAATTTGTTTCGGCTTAAATTAAATTAACCGAAAAACTGTTCTTTTTTATAAGCCAAATAATATAATACTTTGTAGTCATTTATGTGGAATTTTTAAATAGTTCTTCTTAGAGTTCGTAAAATATTATTTTTGTCTTTCAAAGGGTCACAGCTTTTTAAGATTAAAGTTTTCAGCAACTTTTGGGTCAAACAAATAAGGCCTAAATCATGGTTAATATAGCGTTAAAACATGGATAAAATATGATCAAGCAGTGACGAGAACAATGTGTAACGTGGACAAAGAGATGAATAAACATGTCAAAAAGGCCGATGATGAAACATGGCAAAAAGGGGTGAAACATCATGTTTCGTGATTATTAAAAAAAGGAAAAAGTGCCAGTTTAGCCCCTCAACTTTCACGTTTTCGTCAAATTCGTCCCTGAAGTCCAAAACCAGTTTTGGGACGTCCCTGATCTTTCAAAACCATGCTGATTTGGTCCCTTGACTGGTCAAATCTGGATTTGAGCGCGGTTTTAGCTGATGTGGTGCCCTTATGTTGCTCGGATGAATTTTAGTTGAACATGAAAGTTATATATAATGTCGAGACGCATCTTTTTCATGTAGACAAGTTTTTCATTTGAGCAATGTATGAATTTATAAAAAATATTTTCGTCGCTGCCTGCTTTCGGGCCGACGGCACCGTCCTCGGCAATTCGCCATTTTCGAGGTTTTATGTTGTTCGGATGAATTTGGGTTGAACACGAAAGTTGTATATAATGTCGACATACATCTTTTTCATGTAGAGACGTTTTTCATTTGAGCAATTTATGAATTTATCAAAAATATTTTCGTCGCTGCCAGCTTTCGGGCCGACTGCACCGTCCTCGGTAATTCGTCATTTTCGAGGTCTTATGTTGCTCGGATGAATTTGGGTTGAACACGAAAGTTGTAGATAATGTCGAGACGCATCGTTTTTATGTAGACAAGTTTTTATTTGAGCAATGTATGAGTGCCACATCAGCTAAAACCATCCTCCAATTCGGGTTTGACCGGTCAAGGGGCCAAATCAGCATGGTTTTGAAAAATCGGGGACGTGTCAAAACTGGTTTTGGACTTCAGGGACGAATTTGGAGAAAACGTGAAAGTTGAGGGACCAAATTGACACTTTTTCCTTAAAAAAATCCATCACATACAGATAAATTGTTTCGCGAGAACAAAGGCAATATTTCACCAAGCATTAACCCAAAATGTTTCGTACGTACATGACTACTATTTAAGCATTAACCGACGAGTCTTGTCGAATCCGGCCATCAAGCTCGCCTCAAAATTGGTTGTTTGTGTTGGGCTTTTGCCCTCATTATGCCATGTTTGCAACAGTTTGAACTCTATCTTTTAGGGAAAGGTATGCACTTTCAACGAGGACATAAAATGCCTAGTTATGTCCAATAACATAAACATTGTATCACACATGCAACAACTTCGGCTAAGAAAAATGCAAGATACTATTCATACTCTTTCTAGTAGAAAGTGTTTGATCATTGTGCGGAGTTTTATTGTAAATGTTATTTATATGGTTGTAAACTCTTGGTACATGATTTGATCTAATAAAAATGCCATATTTCTTTCTTAAAAAGCATCGACGTGCACACAACCATCATTACGTACAGCAAGACAAGAGAAAGAACTTATAATTAATTGATATAACTTGATTGCCACTGTCCGGGAATCATGCATGCATTACCCAGGGTGACAATATTGTCTATTCCATTAATTAATCGCAGTTAGTTGGCACCCATCAATCTATTATACTCCATCCGTTCTAAAACATAAGACGTGCATGTATTTTAAAAAGTCAATTTTAGAACATTTGACTAATAACTATGCTAGTAACATATATGCTTAATGTTATGCATGTGATATAGTTAGATTCGTATTTGAAAGAACTTTGATATGATGTTAATTTTATAGTTATTGAAGATATAATATGAAAAAATTAATGGTCAAAGTTTACATATGTTGACTTCATAAAAAAATTATATGCCTTACATTTCAGAACGGAGGGAGTATATATTTATATGTATATAATATATAGGATCCTACGAAGCCCCCATTAGTCCTAAATTTCTTTTAAAAAATTACATTAATTGAACAAAAGAGAGACCTACGCCGTTGATTGTTTTGGCCTAAATTATAATAGATTAGGTTAAAAAAATACTTTTTAGAAAAAAAAAACTAGCCATACATAAGTGTGGACCAAAGTTTCAACGGTCTAAATTTTTTAAAAAATTATACCAAATACACTAGAAAATGCGCAATTTGGAATCTTCTCCGTATAAATATCTATCCTCTCTCGTTATATATAGAATCAACCTGTTCAATAACCTTGCTAGGCGGCTAAGCTTGATTATCCACTGTTTGCCTTCGTATAAATCCGCCGTGTACGTACGTAGCTAAGCTTGCGCTGCTAGCTGATCGAGCTCGACCAAACTGATTTCTGGATCCCCAATCGATCAGATCGTCCAAGCTTATGTACTACAAATTAAGCACCTTGACAAGCTAGGTACGTTTAACTCTTGCCTTTTTTTTTTTTCCTATCATTAGAAACTATGAAAGTATTGGTGGTGGGCAATTGGTAATTAATAACGTATAGGCAATATACCAATTAAATGCGAAGGGTTTTTATTTAGAAATCTACGTTATAGCTTCTCATCAGAGCTCTGATTAAATAATAAATAAAGCAAAATAAAACAAAAGACTCTAAACAACATAAAAAGCTCTCAAAGTTTTTGTTATAAGCACATCAACCAATCAGATCAGATGCATCACAAATTGTAGACCAAGAGTCCGAACTATTCAAATCCATGCATGCATATAATATAATCATATACTCACTCAAACGGTACATAGCACGTTACATTACTGATGAAGCATCACAAGGCACGAGCACTTATACCTTTATGGATTAGAAGTAATCATCCACACATATACAAGGATTTGCATGCATCTTAAGAAAAATTGGGTCATGTTTCAAGACTTATATGTGTATATCAGCCACCTGCTCCCTTCTCGCACACATACAGATCTCAAATCAAGATCTTACATCTCCTCATATGCATGTCAATACATGTATATATATGCGTGAATACGTACTCAGCCAACGGTGGGTTTCTTGGCGACGGTGGACTCTTCGTTGATGAAGACGCGGACACGCTTGGAGTTGAAGTCCTGGGTCACCAGGGAGTCGCGCGGGAGCACCAAGATGGTGAGATCCGGGCGGTCGTGTTTGATTGTCTGCACCGCCACCTCCACCTTTTGCCCGACCACCTCCGGCCACGACGACTTCTTTCCGGACGAGCTCATTCTCTCGATGCAATCCAAAGGAGTGGATCAATTGTTGCACTGAGATCTAGCTACTGTTGTGTGTGGGATTGATCGATATATAATTAATTGATCATGATCATGATCATGATCATTTTCCCGGTATTTATAGATCGAGCTCAGAGACCGGCATGCAGGGCGCCTAACGACATGGTCAATCTAAGCCTTTGGCCTTTGGCTGTGTCCTCATGGCTTATTTGGCCGGCTTCTTAATTTCTTTCCATCTTGTTTGCATGCGTGTGCCACGCAGATATGTGCGTATATGCGGCCGGCCGGCAGTCTAACAAGAAATGGGGGCGTATATACATACAGCTAATTAATAATGTTTTCCATGGCTAGGTCTCTCGTCCATTAGCTTCATAATTAAATAGCAGATCTCTGTAGGTGCCAGGCCGGCATTCTTAATTATACTAGTTGTATTAATGAATTTAATTAATCCAGCGTCAACACTTAAGACAGAGCATATTAATTTAGGGTATGTAGTTTCTAACTATTATCATGCCACTTATAGATAGCGCCGTGGACAACTCACACAACGATGGAGATGGTCATTTTTTTTATATAGCTTGCTCACACGGAATTTTTTAAAATTCTTGTGTATAATCGGCTCTTGTATCGAAGACATATCAAATTTTTATGCATGGTTTTTTTCTCAACATCATTATCTATCCTACATGGCAACCCTTATAGGTGGCTTAGATACGTGTACTATTGTACATGCTCTTGCACATTGAGGAATAATTTAATATGTATGTACATACATACATGTATTTATATACATGATATATCATGAGGACAATTGGTCATGCATGCATGAATGCATGAATCATGGGCATTAGTTATATAAGCAGTTGAGAAATTAAACATGCGATTTTTTTGCAGAAGTATATTCATGATCAAGTGCGTAGACTAACTAGCGTCTACACTGCTCTGCTTATTAAACAGCATGGTTTGGAAATACATTTTGCATTCAGCAACAAGACGCATGCATGCATGCAAGAATGTATATGCATCACACACCATACACATGCAATGCAAGCCGCCTTCGTTCGATTCGATCTTCATACCCATGCATCCAGCTAGGTGGTGTTGCCGACACCGTTTGTATGAGAACAGAATTGCATCCACTCCTTCCTGTAGACAACTTTCAGATGTGCCATATATATAGGGAGCTACTGGAGGACGGGATCCCGTCCCACCCGCCCCCCGACAGGATCGCTCCCCCTCCGCCACGTGTCCCACTCGGCCTCCACTCCTCCGCCTCGCCCCCTCACCCCCTCACTCGCTCGCTCCGCACGCCTCCACCACCTCCCCCGCCGGCCTCTCCGTCCTCCTGCCCCCGCCGCTGTGCCACCCCGCCCATCCTAACGGACGGGAACGGCGTGGTCCCCCCCTTCGCCGGCCCAACCGCCTTCGCCCCCTCCCCTGGCTCCAGCGGCGACACATCCGAACCCTAACCCAAACCCCCCAACCCTAACCCGAACGCCGGCGGCGAGCTCGACAGCGGCGACGGCGAGATCAGCTCCTCCTTCCTCCTCCCTTCTTCCTCCTCTGCACAGCGCGCGAGGGGGTGATCCCGCCCGGACGGGATCCCATCCAAAAGAATTTCTCTATATATATTCTAAACCAGCTCGATCGATCCATTCAATTTTAGCTAGCTAGGAGTATCATTTAGGAATTTCGATATCATGTTTCGCCATGCTAGGTAATCATAAAATAATTAGGTCTTACATGAATTTTACGCCATTGATCGATGGACACTAATTAATTTTGATATCCAGTAGTGCATGTAGCACGCGCACTAACTTAGTAATTTCATTTCCAGTAGCTAGCTAGCTATAGCTAGGCTTGGGGCGTGCTCGATCGCAGGCCATATATCCATCATGCTGTGTGCTCCGCTCCGATCCGGCGAAGAAGGCCGGCGAGGGCGCCGACGAGCGGCGCGTTGGTGTAGGTGGAGGGCTCGGCCTGGGCGTAGTTGTCGCGGCTGTCGGAGAAGGCGTCGCCGGCGTCGGGGCCGCCGACGACGGCGCCGACGAGCACGTTGGGGTCGGGGTCACCGGAGTGGAGGTAGCGGAAGCCGGCGTCGCAGGGGATGCGGGCGGGGTGGTCGCGCACGGACGGCATGGACGCGCCGCGGTGGTGCACGTGCCGCGGGTACCGCGCCCCGAACCCCACCATGTACGACATCCCCGCCGGGTTCGCGCCAAGGATGTAGTCCACCTGCATGCCATTCATTCATTCATTCATTTATGCATGCCATCGAATCGAGAGAAATTAGTTTGTCTTAACGGCCATGGAAATCATCGCTGGTTGATAGAATTTTGGAGGAGGTGAGGGGATGGAGCATGGGGCTTCTTACTGTCCCAATGTAATTTCTTTTTGTTTTCCTAACCGTGGCTAGATCTTTGTACAGTATACGGTTCTCTTCTTCTTAATGAAATGACAGAGCGTCTGCCCCGTTTGTTAAAAAAAACGGCCATGGAAATCATCGTTAGACACTCAGACGTAGGGATGTAAATGGGCCGACCCTAGGATCATCTTTGGCCCTCCCTGGTTCATTTGTTTGTACGTCAAAAGTGGTCAACCCATTTGCATCCCTACTCAGGTGTCATGGTCTGAATGGTTCAAGTGGGCCGTCAGGTCAAGAGTACCACTTTCTTGACGGTTCCTGGGCTCGAAAACATGTTGCGTACAAGTTGGTTCTTATGACGGCAGTTGTTGGAACCTCAATCTACACGGTAGAAAATGGTTGGTTCATACGCTCGACATATAGTGGAATCTTGACCTGTTTCTTGGCGAGGGAGACGAGAGTGGAGGGGGTGACGGTGGTGGAGCCGCAGGAGACTGTTGCGCCGCTGGGCTGCAGGTACTTGGCGTAGGCGAGGAGAAGGAAGGCGGTGGAGGTCACGTACTGCATGTTGCTGTCGCCTTCTTTGAACAGGAGGCCACCTGCATGGCATGGATCGAGTAGTACGTAGCTAGGATTATAAGTGAATTAGTATATAATAGGAGTATATACATAACTGGTTAGATAATTGAATTGCATAAAAACGAAGGTTTCAATTTAATTTTTGATATAAATCATGATAATATATACTCCCTCTGTTTCAAATTGTAGTTCACTGTTGACTTTCCAACGTGCCTTTTAACCATTCGTCTTATTAAAAAAAATAGTGCAAACATACAAAAATATAAATCATGCTTAAAGTATGTTTAATGATAAAACAAATCAAAACAAAATAAATGGAATTTTGACCTGTTTCTTGGCGAGGGAGACGAGAGTGGAGGGGGTGACGGTGGTGGAGCCGCAGGAGACTGTTGCGCCGCTGGGCTGCAGGTACTTGGCGTAGGCGAGGAGAAGGAAGGCGGTGGAGGTCACGTACTGCATGTTGCTGTCGCCTTCTTTGAACAGGAGGCCACCTGCATGGCATGGATCGATCGAGTAGTACGTAGCTACGATTATAAGTGATAATTATATATATATGTACATAAATAACTGGTTAGATGATCGGATTGCATAAGAACGAAGGTTTTCAATACATTTTTTGATATCGTGATAAGATATAATATATTAGCAAATACTCTGGAAGCCAGATGTAATCAGCATGCAGGTGCCTCTGGACCTGGCGTGTAGTGGGACTGGAAGCCAGTGGCGCCGGGGACGAGGGAGCAGATGTAGCTGTCGGTGTGCGCCTTGTACATCTGCAGCTGCTCGTCCACCCTGCTACTGCCCTGCAGGAACAGCTTGGAGAGGAGGACTTTGGCGCCGATGCGCTTGTCGTCCCAGCTGAAGGTGAAGTCGTCCTGCTCCGCGCCCAGGGTGTGCCCGTTCGACCTGATGTACGACATGTACGCGCCCTGCGACGGCGCCGGCGATGTCGGCGACGACGATGACGATGCCAGGTGCAGCCACGCCGCCGCCCACAGGAGCTCGTCCTGCATGCATCCAACCATACATGATTCCATGCCAACCAACGCAATATAGCTAATCAACTGTCTGCACTCTGCAGCATTCATGCATGTCTTGGCCCGATTAATGCCTTCCTTGATGCACGGTTTAGTTTGATTTTCTTCGATTGAGCTAAAATTTATTATTTCTGTATAGACCATTCATCGTAACTGTCGGTGTAATAAATACCGGGGTGCAAAGAGTCCTGAGAAGATCAAGCGGGCCCCACGCGTCAGGCGGGCGAGCAAGGCCCCAGCGCGTGGGCGAGCCCCTCAGGGCTATACGATAAGAACGGAGTGTGATAGGATATTATCAAAACCGTATATGATAGTATCACCAACAGTTAACCAACCCCACCCATGATATATCACGGTATGCTTAATTTAGGCCGAGCTAACAGCATTGAGTTACGGTATACGTGTTGTTTACATTGCGCCTTGCACCATGTTGCTTCTATATTTTCTGTAATTATGTTCTCCTTAAATGAATTGGCAGGTTAATATAGATCGTTCATGTGTGTAAGTGGTGCTGAAGGTGGGACTAGCTAGGAGGAAATGCTTGCATGCATGTACATGTGCATGGCTGTTTGCTTACATGGTAGCCGGAGTAGGAGCAGTAGAAGGGGCAGACGACGGAGCTGAGGGAGTCGCTGTAGGAGCCCCTGTATCGGTCCGCGAAATCAAACACCTGTACTATGCACACCAACATGATCAGATTCAGAGTAAGTCACTCGTTCGTCACAGGAATGCATATGCATCAAGAACACTCACGGTGCTCGGTGCTCCCATGCTTGCATTACATTGCATTCGATCTCATGCATGATCGAGCCTGTGACTGCTAGGTAGAGCGTGCTGTAGCTACGTAGCTAGATTGTTAGTTACCTGCTGAGCTGCGTGGAGCAGCTTGGAGGAGTAGGCCGGGTCGCATGCCCGGAGCGCGAGCGACGCCGCCGCCAGCGCGGCCGCCATCTCGCCGGCGACGTCCGACCCGGGGCTCCGGGGCGTCACCTTGTACACGCCGCGCGGCGTGTCCATGTCCTCCGCGCGCTCCCAGCACCGGTGGTCCTGGACCGGGTCGCCCACCTGCACGTACACCGCCTCCGGCGGCGCCGCCGCCGCCTTGAGCAGGTAGTCGGCGCCCCACCGCACGGCCGCCTCCGCGCCCTCCAGCTGCGCGCGCGGCATCGCGCCGCCGAACTCCGCCACGCCCCACGACAGCATGGTCACCGTGAACGCCATGGGGAGCCCGAACTTGACGTTGTCGCCGGCGTCGTAGTAGCCGCCGGTGAGGTCCACGTGGTCGCCGGCGCCGTCGGTGAGGCCGGAGTCGCCGCGCCAGGCCACGCGCTGAGACGGTGGGAGCTTGCCGGAGCGCTGCGCTTCGAAGAAGAGGATGGCCTTGTCCAGGGCGTCGCCGTAGTTGAACGCGGCGGCGCCGCGAGCGGCGCCAAGCCAGATCAGGACGGCGACGGCGAGGGTGGTGAGCAAGCAAGAGCTCATCGTGAACTAATTAAGCTAATTAATCTGTACTTTCCTGTACTACTTTGCTAGCTAAGCCTTCTTGTTCCTGGATCGATGAGCGTGCATTTGCATGGCAAGATGCGTCGATCGATCTGCTGGGATTTATAGTGGTCAGGATGGTGCAGCATGTGAGACCGATCGATGGATATATTCAGCCATACAGGTATGGTCGTTGTTCGTTGGAAGCAACTGAACCGGAAAAAGCGGCAGAGGGGAGGGACTAGGGAGGAATGAGGTGAGAATCTGATTATTATTATTTTTTACTTTGTAGGGGGGTTTTACAAAATATCTGTAGAGCCCTGGCGGCCATCTCTATGGACATCGAAAAAAGAAAAAATTTGATATATGCCATTGTAAAATGATAGGATCTGAGATATGCCATTACTTAACCGGAAATTTGCGACGTGCCGTTTCTCTAAAATATGCCATTATGACGTTGTTAACACATAATCTCCCTTAATCTTTGTTCTTCCTCTCTAATCTCTCCCTAATCTTTCTTCCTCATCTCTAATCTTTCTTCCCTCTCTCTCTCACCTTCTCCTCGCGTGGCCGGCGCCCCCTTCCCCTAGCTTCCTCGCCGCCGGCCACCTCTCCTCCTCCCCTCACGCCGCCTCCTCCCCGCGCCGCCGCCGCTTCCCCTCGCGCCGCCGCCTCCTTCTTGCGCCGCCGCCGCCTCCTCCCCGCGCCTCCGCCGCTTTCCCTCGCGCCGCCTCCTCCCCGAGCCGCCGCCGCTTTCCCTCGCGCCGCCGCCTCCTCCTAGCAGGGAAGTCGATGAGGGGGAGGGTGGCGGCGGTGGCGAGGAGAAGGGGCTACGGGGAGGAACCAAGGGGAGAGAGAGGGAGAGAGGAAGAAAGATTAGGGAGAGATTAGAGAGGAAGAAGAAAGATTAAGGGAGATTAGGTGTTAACAACGTCATAATGGCATATTTTAGAGTAACGGCACTTTGTAATGGCACGTAGCAGATTTCCGGTTAAGTAATGGCATATCTTAGATCTGGTCATTTTATAGTGGCATATATCAAATTTCCCCCCCAAAAAAAAAAGATGCAAGCAAAATCTTATATTCACAGTGAAACTATATATACTAGTCGTTTATATTTATATGGACCTGTCAAAACATGTCAGAATTCGCGAGACACACAGAGTATATATATCACTTTGATCAAAGCTGAATTTTTCTCACATACATAAATACAAATATGTTCGCAATCATCGGATATATATTATAAGACCCGCATTTAACCTATTCTTGAACTTTTTTTAACAAAGGACCTTGAAACTTATTTTTTTAAAAAAAACCGGATCCCTTCTCCCATAGCCTGTACCACGCGCGACCATGATGGCATGGCCTTGGCGTGGGTGAGGCGTGCCGGCTAGTGTGGCTTAGTGAGGTGCGGCATACAACAACCAGTGTGGTGGCTCAAGCGCATGTCGGTGTAGTCTGGCGTCGCATGTTCGGTGGTCCCAATGGTCAGCTCAATTGAGATGGGGAAGAAGGACCCTATTTATTATAATCGAAAAATAGGGGTTCAAAAAGAACCATATGATGGACGAGTGAGTCTGAGCACTTATCTTCATTTTTCTAGGATAACACTATTGCCTTGTCCTTTTTAATTAAAATTAAAAGCTAATATTATAAATTTGATATTTTTTATAAACCAAACGACGTAGCGCTTTGTATTAATTTTTTTGGGATACTTTTTTAGAGTTTTAAAATTTTACTAAAATGAACAAGGCCTATGCTAGCTAGAGCCTCAAATGTTGGGGAAATTTTTTATCGATCATTTATGTCTTCCTTCTCACCGGGCTAGAGCAGTCCTGTTGCAATTTTAGCCATCAACTTTATTTTATTTTTTTATGTATCTTTAAATTATATCGTTTCAAAAAAGAGGAGACTATTTCTATTTTTTCTCTTCAAACAGATCGATCACTCCGGGATAGCGTTGTTATAGCTTCTCATGCATCAAGTATAAACTCTCCTTTTCAACTTATGCAAGTGCTACGATTAATGTGTTTCTAGTTTCTGTAATGATTAGCTTAATACTTGCTCATTGCTCAATTTATCTCCTTTTCTTTTGCCCCATAGGCCATACCTGCTGCACTTCTTTATTGTCTTTCCTATTATTCCATTTGTAAAATTTTTTATCCTATCTTTCAATGAAATAGTATATTGAAGGCAGTTCTCCAAGAACGTTTTTTTTTATTACATTTTCATCGAAGGTCGGTGTGATCGAACCAAAAAAGCAAAGCACAATTTAGCTGTGGGTTGGAACGAGCTTGGTAGCCTAAACAATTCCTCTGGATCAACAAAAAAAGAAGAAAGATAGTATTTTTAGGGAGTAAATTTCTTAATTATTTGTTATTGGAACTTAGCCTAATCCGCTCCCACCCCCCGTACTGCCACTGCCGTTACTTCAGCCGTAGATTGGAGTGATTACTTGTAAGTAATTCTTAATCTTCGTTGCTAGTTGATTAATTGTTCTTGATAAATCTATCCACGAATGAAACAACCGTTCGTTCATGTATGCAACGCTATCGCCTGGCCTTGTTTTGCTGAAACCTGTCGAACCTTTTCAGGACGTTTGTGTTCTCTTAGTTTTTGTAACTAATGACACTACTCGATCGAATACATACGGACAGTCAGCCACCATATGATCGAGTGTAGTGTGGTTGCTGCGCGCGGGTGATTTGCAGTTACGGCCGCCGTGATTTGTGCAACTAAAATCACGGGATTAGCGCCTCAAATGCAGCCTACGCATACATGTAGAACGATGCGTGTAGAGCACTGGAGCTTGCATTTCCAATTTCCATGCATCACTCCGTGTCCTCTACAGGTTAGATTTCTCTACCATATTTGTGCAAATTATGCCAAGTTTCAGTTTGTTTCTCCTATATATTATGCACATTATCATGCTTTACAAGGCACTAGATGGAACTTGATGCTTTACAAGGCACTAAATGCTTTATATAATCATATATAAACACTAAGAGCATCCCCAGCAAGGGCATTAAATGGGCCTCTATCGCTACAGTAATCCGATTTTTGAACCGCACAGTGCTCTGCTTCCTCACAGGCTACAGCTTCTCTCCTGCAAAATTTGAAAAAATTTGAAGGAGAGGCTTCCCTCACTATACTAACTTTATGCTCATTGTTCAATACTTTCTTATGTTATGTTTTATGGTGTATGTCTCTTTGTTTCTACACTTATCGCTAACTATTCGATGATTTATTTTTATATTAAAAATAAGAAAGAAAAAATGCCACGCAGGTGCTAACATGGCAGTTTACAACTTCACATCACTAAAACAGTCTAAAAAAACCAGCCTATGCATCTGATTGAAACGGTTTCACAATACTTAAATATACGGTTTCGATACTTACGAATTTATGTGTACAGACAGAACAAGTTTAGTGACTAACGGTGCAATTTTCTCTTCTATACATCATAATCTCTCTTTGCTGATGACAAGTCAACAAACTTGCTCGATGTAAGATGCCATTTTATAATTAACATGTGGGCCGCTTTTAGCATCTGTTTGTTCCTGTATGCAATATGTGTGTGGAGGCATTCTGAAGCAAAGTCCCCTCATTGCTGTTGTGTTTATTTCAACTCCAGTTGGATGTATTTTGAAACAGGTGATCAATGTCATCAAGGTATTTGCAAACAACCTTATAACTCCCCTTCAGCTAATCGCCCTTTACACATTATATATTGAGGTTGAGGCATTGAGCTTGAGCAATGGCATTACTAGATTGTTAGATGTAGAGCAAAAGAATAAAGTTAATCCAGCAATGAGTCAAAAAAATTTGCAATTAAGACATAAGTAGACTTAGCTGAACATGTGGACTGCCTCACTGCCATCATATTAAAGTTTTAGGTCTATGTATGTTGCTTGAACAATTGCTTGTTCTATATGATTCTGACTGTACTGATGGATACACTCCAATATGAGGCTCGAAATTCTGATGTGTGCATACATTTCCTGAGTGCAGATGAATACAGCTGCGGATGCTTGCGTTGTGGTTGATTCGGAGAGAGGCAAATGAGCAGAAAGGATTGAGGCCTCCTTTAGTTTTTGTTGGCATATTCAAGAAAGCATACCGTTAGGCTTGATTGTTCCAAGGCACATAAAGCAGCTCCTTGATGTATCTAAGTATCTTTAACATGCCTCTGATCTGAGGTGGGTCAACATGCTTTGGGGAAATCAGCATGAAAATGAAAAGAAACAAACATTGCTTGCACGAACACACATTGATTGTACTCTGTTTGTCTTTCTACAACGATGATGAAATGATATTTGTCTTTGTACTAGCGTGGTGTTCTGTGAGCAATCAGCAAATGTAATTACGCTTACTTCTTCCCAATACATTACACTAGCTTAACATGGCCGATATTTTCTTGGTTGTCTAAAAGAGCTGCATGGTCAGCATTTACCTGGTTGTTTTGTTTGAGGTTTCGGAATCAGCTCCATTTAGCAAGCTAGGCTGCTGCTGTGGATATTTGTATGTTTCACCCTTACATATTAAAAATCGATGAATTTATTCTTCAGACCAGGACCTACCTTTTATCCCTTGTTGGTGTGCTCAATTGTTCCGTAGCTCATTCTTATCTTTTTCTGGCTTTAGCTGTAATATTTTGTTCAAAACAGTAATTCTGAACGAATAATGTGCAGCATATTGTCCCTACTATAGGATCTCTCTCTCTCTCTCTCTCTCTCTCAATAAAAAAAACCACACACAAATAAAGTAAATCTGCTTTGTAAGTATTTGATCACCGGTCAGAATGTGTTTGAAGAGCTTGTCCATCTAAATGCTGTTGTTTATAACAAAAGATTTGGCATAAATAACGCTTAAATGGTAGAATTCAAATGGTTTCTCGTCAAACAAATAAAATCGTAAATAACATTTCCTTTCTAGCCCTGTGTCGGTGTGTCCAGAACACTGGTGCTTGCGACGCTGACGTCACACTGCCCTGCGCTTCTGCTCATATTGTCCCTACAAATGGTTTCTCGTCAAACAAATAAAATCGTAAATAACATTTCCTTTCTAGTCATGTGTCCAGAACACTGGTGCTTGCGACGCTGACGTCACACTGCCCTGCGCTTCTGCTTATCTCCGACTCCGAAGCCGAATCACCCGACGGAGAGGGCGGCCATGGCGGCGAGGGCGGCGGTGCCGGCGCTGACGCTGAGCAGCGGCCACAAGATGCCGGCGGTGGGGCTCGGCGTGTGGCGGATGGAGGCCCCCGCCATCCGCGCCCTCGTCCACTCCGCCCTCCGCGTCGGCTACCGCCACTTCGACTGCGCCGGTACGCGCCCCCTGCTGCCATCCTCACTCCCACGCCGCCCGCCGCATGTGCACCAGTCGAATCCAATCCAAGTCCGTATGAGCCGCGACGATTGTCGGAGCCTCGGAGGGTGTCTTGGTGCTGGATGCTTCGATGCTTGCAGGACTTGTACAGTCTTAGTGTCACTATGGAAGGGAAATTTGTGACCTAGCTCTTATTACGCGAACCTGGGAGGAGGGGGGCTAATCAGTTCATTTAGTGTTTATTTTATGTCTCGGATTCGATTTGCCGTGGCCACAGAAATCGTAGAGCCAGGCTTGTACATCCATACATCATGCCATGCTAGAGATGTGTGAGGTTTTCCTATGGCAATTCTATCTCTTCATTGAATTAGGAGTATGATGAATTTGGGAAATTTCAACCTCAATGATCTATGTGTTGGTCCATCACGACCTCATCCATCATAAGCACAAGTTTAGTACAAAATGATGGATGGGATCATCCTGCCAAATTTATGAAATGAACCCCTGATGGCCTGATGGACCAAATACCAATCACTAACCTTGTTTGTTTCCTGCCTTTCTGGTCCTGCAGCTGATTACCAGAACGAAGCTGAAGTTGGTGATGCGCTTTCAGAGGCGTTCCAAACTGGACTTGCCAAGAGGGAGGATCTTTTCATCACAACCAAGGTTGTATTTTTTTCCCCTTGAAAACATGATCACACAAAGGTCATTAGGGTCTTATGCTTGAAAGTTCTTGCCCACTGGTCATTGGACAAGGACCTATTTGTTAGAATTTGTTTGCCATGAGCATATTAAAAGGGCTTTCTATAGACAAAGATAAAAATAACATAAATTTTCAAAAAATATTTGGTTAAATCTGTTAGATCTAAGTACTAATGCAGAAGCGATTAGGAACAAGATTAGCCTAATACCGAACCACTTAATCTAAGTTAAAAAATGGGATGGAGTTAAATCAAATGTTAGTTTTATGATTTTGGGAAAAAAAAAGGGTGCTACACCAGCCAGTCCTGGATATAGCTGGTACATCAGGTCCTACTTCCATCCCCTAACCATTCGCTGGTGACAACCTATTGGATGAAATACCAAAAAGACTTGAATATGGCCCTGTTAGTGTTACTTAGCTGGAACAAGGTGGAAACCAATTATTTTTTATCAGATTGCCCCTTTTGGGGTGGAATTCGTTGTTCCAGATGTACTTGCATATTTTTCCCATTCTTTTTCCGCCACAGTTATTTTGTGATTAAAGGTTTCATGTTTGTGGTGACTGTAGTTGTGGAACTCAGATCATGGCCATGTGGTTGAAGCCTGTAAGGATAGCTTGAAGAAGTTGCGGCTAGATTATCTAGATCTCTACCTTGTTCACTTCCCAGTAGCTACTAAGCATACTGGTACGAATACAGTCCTTGTCTTTATCTTACATTAGTAGAGGAAGAATCCATTTTTATTGGGTGACACATAATTTGTAATTTATTTCTATTATCCACAGGAATCGGCACAACTGCCAGTGCTCTTGGTGATGATGGTGTGCTAGACATTGATACTACTATCTCGTTGGAGACAACATGGCATGCAATGGAGGATCTTGTTTCCATGGGACTGGTACGCAGCATTGGGATTAGGTAAGTAAAACATGTTTCCATTTGTACTTGCATGTTTCGCTATCTTCTGCTTCAAGGTATTTGGTCTTTGCATGTTTGGCTGCCTCTATATTATGATTCATCAGCATGACCAATTACTTCATTTTATTCTGTTCTTGTTGTGGTCACAGTTTAGTATTGGAACTTTTCAGATTAGTTGTCCTCTTTATTTCTAGAGTTTTACTAGTACAGAAACTTCCTTGTTCAGTCTGTATTAGAATAATCTGGTGCTTTCTGATCTAGTTATGGCTTTGTGGCAGATTTTGAAAAAAACTAATTATTAATTTATTCATGCAGCAACTATGACATTTTCCTCACCAGAGACTGCTTGGCATACTCCAAGATAAAGCCTGCAGTGAACCAAATCGAGACACACCCCTACTTCCAGCGCGATTCTCTCGTCAAGTTCTGCCAGAAGCATGGGATCTGTGTCACCGCGCATACTCCCCTGGGTGGTTCCACTGCCAACACCGAGTGGTTTGGCTCGGTCTCATGCCTCGACGACCCTGTCATCAAGGTGGCCACTGCAAATGCTCCCTACAGCATCACACCATTGCTTCATGATTATGGCAACATCATTACACATCAGAAACTCATAATCTTCTACTTCGTTCTCGATGATTTCTCAACCTGCCTACTGCACCGATGCAGTCTCTGGCTGAGAAGTATGGCAAGACGCCGGCGCAGGTCGTCCTCCGGTGGGGGCTCCAGAGGAACACGGTGGTCATCCCCAAGACGTCCAGGGTGGAGAGGCTGGAGGAGAACTTTGCAGTCTTTGACTTCGACATCTCCGACGAGGACATGGAGAAGATGAAGACGATCGACCGCCACTACCGCACGAACCAGCCTGCCAAGTTCTGGGGCATCGACCTGTATGCTTGATTCTACTGGCAGTGGCACCGCATGCTTCCGGTCTCCGGGCAGCATGAACAATAACTGGGGCTTCTCTTCTTCACGTGAACTACTTGTGTATTCATCTTGTCCTAAAGGTTGAACCGTTGGTGCATGTTAACAATGATTTGGGAGAGCAAAGTAATGCAGCATGGTATTTTTTTAGTTGAGCCATGGGTATATATGCATCTTCCTACATAGTAATTTCCAGTTTACAAACAAAACACAAAAAATTGATGGAAGCTTGTTTATTTACCCTCGTGGCCTCGTATATTGGTACCGCAGACCATAGCTTGCGTCTGATAATTGTCAGTTTATACAAACAAAAAAGGTCATCTTTACACAAATATTACAACAAGAGGAAGAAGCTTGTTTATTTAGTGTCTATGCTTGTCAGCTTAATTGACTTATTTCACTTATTTGTCTATTTACTTATCTTCGTTTAAATTTAAAACTATTTTTTTAATTTACTTTTTTTCTACTCGTATCACTCTAAAACATAAATTGAACTGGATTGAACTCTTTTTGACTTTTTTTTAAAGAAGATAAGTAAAATAAATTGATGAGTCAAACATGCTGATCGTCAGTTCACCAGAGTGCCACCCAAGTCCGATCCCTGGTGGCATCAGTCTCGACCACTGCAGCTGCGACCCAGCCATCAGCCATGTCGGCGCCGCCGCAGCTCCCGCCCCCGACCGCTGTGCCCCTCCCCGATCTCCTCGAGCCCGACAGCTTCGCGCCTCCCGCGCCGCCGCCGCCGCCGCCCTCCCCATCCACCATCCTCTCCGCGTGGTCGCACCTCCGCAACGCCGCGTCCAGCTCCGCCTCCATCCTCGCCGCCCTCGAGACCCTCCACCTCCACCGCCGCGCGCTCCGCCTCTCCTCCGCCCACGTCTCGCTCCTCCTCCCGCTCCTCCCGCTCCACCCCCGCCTCGTCTCCCCGCTGCTCGCCGCCTCCCCGCAGCTGCTCCCGGCCTCCCTCCCGCCTTCCCTCCCCCTCTCCGCCCGCCTCCTCCTCCTCGGCGCGCTCGCCTCCGTCAAGAATCTCCGCACCAGTGCCGGCACTGGGAGCCCTGCCCGCGCCACGGAGAATCTTGGCGGTGGCGAGTCTGGCGATGACGATGGTGGTGATCCTGTCGTGGCCATGAGTCGCGTTCTTCAAAATGTTGAGCAGGGGAGTGAGAGCTGGGATGATCTTGATCACTTTGCACTGGCTGGGATTGGTTACGCGCTGGCATGCGCTGAGGAGCTGCAATTTAGAAGGATCTTTATGTCCTTGATTAGGATTTGTGGGAGGATTGGGAATGTATGTGTTGCTGTTAGGGTGCTCAAGCTGGTTGAGTGGCTGGTGTTGGGGTTCGTCGAATTGAGGAGGATGCGGAAGGTTCAATTGCTCTTTGAGATAATTTCACCAGAGAAGTGCAAGAGTGAGGGTTATGTTTTGTTTCCAGTGGTGATGGTGGCCTGTGGTGCGTTGCGGGCATTGAGGGCTGCTTCGGTGAGGTACCGGCTGGACTTCGCTCCACAGTTGAAGGACGCTCCTGAGCAGACCATCAGGTTTGCAGCTGAGGAGGCAATTTTAGAAGGGAGGCGTGTTGAATATCAGCGTATCCTTCTTCAGTGCATTGCATTAGGATTGACACGGTGTGGGCAGATCGCATTTGATGAATCAGTGTTACATTGTTCCTGTATGGCACTACTGAAGGAGCTCCTCCCAGTTCCGGATTTGCTCAGGATGTCGGTGCAAAGTTCAGATGGGAATTCAGCTGAGGTTGTCAAGACTTGGATCAAGCAATACAAGGATAGTGTCCTTTTCAAGGAGGCAGGGCCAGTGACTGGGGTTCTTTGCAATCAGTATTCTTTTGCCAGCGAGAAGGCAAAAACTTCTGTTGAAACCTGTGTCGGGGAATATGCGCAGGAGTTGTATTGTTATCTTCGTGCAGCAGTGTTGATGCACCAGGGGAAGTGGGACGATTTGCTCACGGAGATTGAGAAGATTGCTGAGGCAGCATTTCTTATGGTTGTAATCTTTGCAGCCGAGGTCGCCAAACACAGATTGAATGCTAAGTCCTCAGAGGTGCTCCAACCAGAGGTTGCTGTTAGGATTTTGGTCGCATTCTCTTGTGTCGAACATCTGAGGCACCTGCGTCTTCCTGAGTACACTGAGGCAATCCGGCGTGCTGTCCTTGTCAACCAAGAGAATTCATCAGCCAGCACTTTGTTCATTGAGTCGATGCCTTCTTATACTGAACTGACTAGTAAACCAGGTTATTTGAATCCCACTTATCTTCTTTGTTGTAATGATTAAAAATCCTCTTGTGATTACTTGAACATGTGCTAACAAATTTTGATTATACTTCATTTTTGGGATATTGTAGATTTACTAAGCTCGGATGGAACAAAATATATCTGGTACAGAGATGAGGTCCAGACATCACGCATATTATTTTACCTGCGAGTTGTGCCAACTTGTATTGGCCTCATTCCAGCTCAAATAATTCGGGATAAATTAGCCCCTATAATGTTCTTGTATCCTTTATAGATTCCATTCTATTCTTTTATGCCTTAGTATCTTTTTTTTTTCTTAATTGGTTATCTTGATTTTAGTAAAAGAAACATTGGCTTCTTAAAACGATTCTGTCAGATATTTGCAACATTCAAATGAGAAAGTAACTCGTGCTTCACACTCTGTGATGGTATCTTTCATGTCATCTGGCAATGATACCGATCAAGATGATAAAATGGCTTTGAAAGAGCAACTTGCCTTTTACTATATGAAGAGATCATTGGAGGTAGTTTATTTGATACCATTTTCTATATTTGATTTCTAACTAGAAAACTAACTTGTTTTGCGACTTCATTAATAGACATATCCTGGGGTAACCCCATTTGAAGGATTGGCGTCGGGGGTTGCAGCACTCGTACGGAATCTTCCTGCGGGCAGTCCATCCACTCTTTTCTGTATCCATAGCCTTGTTGTTAAGGCTAAAGATCTTTGCAGTCTCTCAAAAGTTCAGGACAAATCCTTATGGAGATCATGGGAAGATAGCACAGAACCTTGTAAGAAAATATTAGACTTGTTGCTGCGGCTCATCTTTCTTGTGGATATACAGGTAAGATCAGAAGGTTATTTTTTCCCTGAAATATTAATTGGTGGTTAGCTCCTTTGTTTCTGTCAGGTTATGTTTAGTAATTTTTTTAGGAGTGAGGACCATTCTTTTATGGACTATTACCACATAATTATGGGAACTGAAGCCAACATTTTTTGTCATAACACAAACATCACAACCTTAAGTTTCTAGGAGAAACTGTTGAGTTTATTAATGTGCTGGCTGAAGTTTATTCAGCTTAGAGGCTATGCTTGAGATTTTAATGTTTGAAGCACTGTTCTTGTAGTAATTATTTTGCAGACATTATGCACTGAATTGAACATCCATGCCTTCTCCACCTGCAGTCGTTCCCTTATCTGCTGAAGGAGCTGGCGGAGTTTGTCTCTTTGCTACCAAAAGAAGGCCAGGATGTGCTCCTCGACGACATGCATGCACATGTCGCGGAATCTGATGATGTTACACGGAAGCCAGTGCTCGTTTCTTGGTTGCAGTCCCTCTCCTACATAAGCTCACAGGCTACTTGTGTCGAATCAGTTAGTAAGACTGGAAATGCTTGCTCTGTCGATGAGCTGAGCGTGAACAGAACTATGGCACGTATGTGACTGGTATCCATCACCTTGATCATACTAACTGTGCAACTGGAGCATCCGTTTCCAGTGCCGTGCTTGTACGTCAACAGCGTACAATAGAAGGAGGGACAGATGGACGATGGTTGCTTGCTGCATCTGGCTAGTGCAAGTCAAGGCCAAAAGGTTGAAGGAAGAAGACTGGTGCTTCTCGACACAGTCGTCAAGCCCTTCCAGAATGGTCAGTGGCATAGGCCGCCGGCGTCGCCGGAGGGCCAAGCACGGCGACGCCTCCATGGGACGGAGCAGGTGCCTCATCGTCAGCCAGGGACAGTGACTTGTCAGGCTCATGTCCGTCAACATGAGCTTTTCCCTGGGTCAAAAGCACACCAGCGGTTGTCCAACTTTTTGGACTTCCTAAATCCCTTTTTGCAGAGCCTCAAGATGGTTGCATCGTTTGGTTTGGTTTTGTTGATGCTGTCGCATTTTGGATTTTGCATAGCCTGATGACTGAAGGTTGCTTCGTTTACACTTAGAATCTGTGTGGAGCTTGCGGTGTAGCACAGTACGACAGTTATGTAGGGAAGAAACATGTAACTTGCAACACGACTTCTCGAGAAAATCCCGAGGGAATTTATTGTGGTTTTTTAGTACAGTTTAGTACGGATTTTGCTTGTATGTTCCAGACCCAGTACATGCTGCATGCCTGCACGGCACGCTAATTCTCTTTTGCATAGCATAAAGCCGTAAAGGTTTCACCGTGACCGCGTACGCTACAATTTGTCGTTTGGCAGGTTGTTGAATGTTGATCTCTTCTACACGAGCAATATGAATTCATCCATCTTACCCCCCCACCGAGACCGGTAAGAGATTCAGACTATTTGATAAGGAAAATAAAAGGCCCAGAATAGAATGGATGCGTCATAAAAAATTATCGCCGTGGGGCTTCATGAGTTAGAAACCAACCGTACTAACAATTATCCGGTTTTGTATAGCCGTATATAAGCAGAAACTTATCGCTTGCAACACAAAAAATCACAGTTCAAGAAAATCTCAAGAGGGTTTATTATCAATTTTCTTGGCATGTTCCAGCGCGTGCTGCATGCCTGCGCTGTAATTACATGGTAGCAGTGCATGCTTATTATTAACATCACCGATATACTACTGTATGTATAGTTACATTCAAGGCTGCAACCAGCGGAGGGAGGTAAATGATGTGGCCGCAACTTAGCAACCTATGTCATAGGACAACAACAATGCCAAATCTGGCTTGGATTGGGCTCAAATCCTCGGCTCTGCTACTAAAACAAAACCCACTCAATAGCACACGTGAAGCACAAAAGGTCAGTCAAGGTGAATCAACAAGGAAGCTTCTCAAACATTTTGCAGGTAGACCTATGAGCCTGATGTGTATGTATATCGTGTCTGAGCCCCCTCCAGTAGCTCCACAAGTTTACCTGCGGTAAATTGAACATGCAAAGCTTATCATAAAACGCTCCCGCTTAAGCTTATACATGAAATAAATCTATAGAAAAGAGCAAGGTTTATGTACCCGTAAGGAAACCAATAAATGGCACTGGATTCAACACTTTCTCAGCCTTCTCGAGATGACGCCTGCCAAGATAAGTGTAACCATGGGCATAAGAAAAAATATGAAATCAAGAGTCAATTTATTATCATCTTAGGGTGGCGAGTTCATTACTTGGTGTAGTTAGCGAAGAATGGATCCCTCATGACATAAAGCGCCCACATCATCTTTCGCCTTTTCAGCTGATAGAATTCGATAAAAAAGAATAGCTTAAAATAGCACCAGAGAGAATACAACGAAACAAAATTATCAGAAAAAAATGGAATAATCTTGCCTCATCCCTCTCAGCTGATGAGAGTTGGTGAACTTTCCCCACTCTATGATTTATGTCTGTTGCACGGGAGTGTATGCCAAGACTGGTAAGCTCCACTGCTAACGATACTAACCATGGGGTCCAAGATTTGATTCCAAACTTTCTGATTAAAAGTACGTATACAAGTGGTCTAAATATGTGAACGACCTCCCCTAAGAAAAATAGGCGCCCTGAACCCCCTTTAGAAGACCAAATACTTGACAAAGTTGGTTTTTCAACCACCATCACTGCACGGCACAGAACAAATAGCCCATTAAAAGGGAAGTATGGTTCAAAAAAGCAATCCAAGGGAAAGACCGTGACAATAAAGAAATTACCAGGAGGGTCAGCAGTAGGTTGGAGCCTCCTAATCCACATAGGATCTGACATCATCTTCGCGTTCTGGCCAAACTTGTTCAAAGCAGCTACTGCTCTTCCCTCCAGATTCTTAGATACAAATCCAACTTTTTCATCATGACCATTAGACGCAATCCCATTACCATTTTGTGAATGTCCATTCATTGGATAGATGACCGGCACTCCGTTACTTTTGACTCCATAGTTGTTGGCAAGAACATTCACCTCTTCTTCATTTATCACCTCCCCTCCTTGCAAAAGCATCTTGTAGCCACTCTCTCCGAAAGCTGCTAACCTGACACCTACTCTGAAATGATGCACAATAACTATCATTTTTTTTTTCTGAACAAAGCAAGAAATGCCAACCAATATTGGAGATGTACTAGAGAGAGAGAACACATACTTAACCGCTTCCGTAACAAGAAGGAAGCTCCATTTGCGATCATCTCCAACAAAGTGCTGGGCAGCAACCTCAACAACTGCCTCCACATCCTTGAGTACAGATACAACAAGAGCCCATGGGACAGATTGTTCCTTGGCCAGTGACTGATTTTCAGTTGGTGTGTCAATTATATGCTGGTTGACAGAACTCACAATGCCCAGAAATGCATATACTGTTCATAAAAAGCAAGCATGCCTTGATGTCAAATTATCAAGCTCATAATACCCAAACCTGCCTTATTTCAGAAAAGCAAACAGTGGCATCCAAACAATTCATCTTAGTATACACATATTTATGAGGTGAACAAATGTTGTTCTGTTTCCCAGGAGAGTTTTCCTCAAAAGATTTTAACAAATTAAAGAACTAAGAATTACGATTCTTCTTCCAGATCACTAACAGATTATAGAGCTAATCTCTATTATTTGGATCCGACAAATCATTATACCTAGAAGCAGACATACACGTCATCCGGTTACAAATATTTGATAGTTTCAACTTTGCATGTTCTCCGAGGCGCAACTTTGACAAGTAATTACCATTGTAGTTTATTTATGAAACCCACCAAATTTATAATATTATTGAAGCGCTTTTCGAAACAAATCCACACATACTATTTTAACAGATATTCATAACTCAAGTTTCAAAACTTTGACCGGCACACATCTCAAACATCAAATATTTGTGATCGACTGACCGGAGAAAGCATTCAATAATATCATCCGCAAACAATGAGATATTTTCAGGAGGGTGGGTGAAATGAAGATTTACATGGTTAAAGTTGTCTTCTAGTTTTCAGTGAACAATGGGGTGAATTCAGAGTTTAGAAATGTTGCAATTTGTGACAATTTCCTACATCGAAGCGTTCAACATGAGCATGACACTAATGTTTTCTAGCCAACAGTGCTGAGTGGTTAACAGAGAAACATAAATTTCAAAACAGGCTCAATCAGTTTAATGCTGAGGCCACCCAGGGCAGTTGAATATGAGTTGTATAAAAACATTAGAATCAAACAGTAATGTACAATATTCACTGAATCAATGTGATTCCTCAATACTATTGATTATTGGTTGCATTGGTGTCCTCAAACTCACGCCTTTTGGCTTTTTCCATGCACATGGATGTGAGCTGTGCAGTGGAGCTAAATGTTACTCCTACTGGAGGATCAGCATTCATGGCAAGTTGTGCAGTGGAAGTGTGGAACTTATTGCTATTCTCTAGTGAAGGATTATCATTGACAGAACCTGCTTCTGGAGCGATCTCAGAGTTGGCGAAACGCTCAGGAAGTATCCACGTGAGCCCCTGAAAAGAGTTGGAGCAAGCATTAGCCAAAGTCGTCGCTTCTTGCTATGAATCCTCCGGTAAGAAATCGTGATCAAAACATGTCATCCTAACCAAACCCTATGGTCTATGGCACTGGAGCAGAACCAGGAAGAACTTGTGCAAACAAGAAAGGGCAGCAGTCAAGGGGATTTCTATCCCAGAGACAGCCGAAGCACACGAGCAGTCAAGGGGATTTCTATCCCAGAGACAGCCGAAGCACACGAGTTCCAGTAAACCCAGCTGAGGGATCCCAACCCAAGTACCAAAGCACACAATTCAATCAGAGCCGAGCAAAATCCACATCTCGCAGGGAACCCCAATAAGAGCAAGCGCCCCAAAACGACGAGCGCCCCGCCCCCGCGGATTGAAGTCCAAGAGCAAAGCGCTTCTACTACGCGGCAGGGATCGAGGATGGTAGAGAATTACGTTGGCGAGGGACTCGAATGAGCGGACGAGGTCCCGGTTCCTGCGGACCCAAAGCTTGTAGGCTTCCATGGCGACGGCGACTCGGGCGGCGCCCCGCCCCCTCGCCCTTCTCCTCCTCCGGTGGAGCTAGCGGGAGAAGACGAAGACGAGAAAGGCACGGCGCCCGCTCGCTAAGGCCGGCGGCAGCCTAGGAGCAGTAGCCTGCGCAATCGGCGGCGGCCGGCGGCGAGCTGAATCGCAGCGGCAGCACGTGGGGAGGGGCTCGGAATTGATTGGGTTTCCCGTTTCAGTTTCGCCCAACACCGTCGAGTGGGATCGCTGATTCACCCACTCCACGAACGATATATATTGCGATCGCCGGTCGGCTACTCGGCTCTCGGCTGGGTGCTCCTACTTCGGGTTAACTCATCCGATTTATTTGTTTATATCCAATTTATTTTCAACTTTGATAAAATCAAGAGCTACTTGGATTTTATTTGATTTATGTTTTAGGTCTCTTAGACATGTCTCTCTCAGGATAGAAGAAATAAATTTTAAAAACGGAATTATTTTTAGTGAAGCATAGATAGGTAAATAGACAAATAAGTAGAATAAACTAGTGATAACATGCCATTCACCTTGTCTGCCTTTTTTTATGCCATTTTTTTTTATCCCAACGCCACATTCCTCTTTGTTAGAGTGGTGTGTTCTTTCTTTGACGTCATGGGTCTTTGTTGGTTTTTGCGATGTTTTCTATGTGAGCCTAACACATTAAAGATATAAGGTAGAATCGTATTACACGAAGGATAGGAGTTTTTGTGTTGGTATATTAAAAAAGGATCTCGGGTGATGAGCCGATGTGAAGAAAGGTTATGGTGGTGTCACGCCTATGTTGTACAAGGGAGGGAGCAGGGGGCAACGACATCCGTAGGGATAGGGCAGCGGTCGCTTGGGACACCTTGCTCACTAGTGTTTGGGGGCATCTCTACGAAAATGTTTTCAATTTTCCCACTTTTTCTGCAATTGAAAAGGGCGGCCACTGCCCGCTAGCCACAACTAGACCTGATCATCCACCGGGCCGGGCTTGGAAAAGCCCGGTCCCGCGGGACCAAGCCCGAGCCCGAGCCCGGCCCGGCCCGACGCTCCGGGCTTCGGTTTCGGGCCCAAACCCGGCCCGAAGCCCGACCCAAAGCCCGAGAGCCCCGGCCACGGCTTGCTGCGCTATTTTCTCGGGACCGAGCCCGGCCCGATGCACCGGTCAGGTCGGGCCGGGCCGGGCTTTTTCGGGCCGGGCTGCCCATGAACAGGTCTAGCCACGACCAACTGGGCAACTAACCCAACCAAAACAAATTTGGATTTAATCTTAGATCAATTTTTAAAAAAGTTTTCAACTAGCTCGCATGCTTTCAAAAACCGCAGGAAATCTCACGCTGACTTTAAATTTAAATATGCGACAAGGTATTGACGCCCCCAAACCAGATCTCATCGTGTTCCAAACAGTACTGCCCCACCATCGAATAGAAAGCAGACCTGGCCAACGGGCCGGCCCGGTTAGAGCCCGGTTGGTTTGGTTACTGTGCGAACCGAACTTGGGCCGAGACCTAGGCCCAATGGCCCGGTTGGCACGGTTCGCAGAGTAACCGAACCAAACCGGGCTGGCCCGGTTTTATATGGGTCGGTACATTTTAATTAAAAAAATCTAAATAAATTAAGAAAAACCCCCTATATTCCACAAATATACACTATAAATTGCGTAAATACTAATTAAATAAATATGCTACAGTGACGAACCGAACCAGATCAAAACAGTGTGGACCGGGCCGGTTCGGCCTTGTTGACCCAATCCGTTTGGCCACCCCTAATCGAAAGCCTCATGCCATCGCCGTGTGCAGTACCAATGCTTCAGTATTTTTACCACTCGTAATTTACAAAGCCTCATCGCCCTGCTGCATCCCGAATTCCCGATGTCCCATCCGAGCCCAATTTCATTATATTAGGCATGTTCCTAGGGTGTAGGTATACTACATGGGTGTTTTGCGAGACCATAAAAACATGTAAGATGCTCTATGTCAACTATCTATAAACAATCTACAAGAATTACCATGTAAGCCATACGATGATGTGGATAGAAAAGAGTGTGTATGAAAAATTATAATTATATAGTCACTGTATCATGAGAATCATGATAATATGTAAAGAGATGTATGTAAAGAAAATGATTTGTCTGCAACATTGTATCATCTGTTTCTAAGATTGGTGACTTTGTATCACCTGTTTATAAGATTGATTACATGGCAACTTGCTATAGACAATAGTTGTCTATACCATTTTACATGACTTGAGCCTTCTCGTCTGCTCTAAAGAAACACAAACCAGTCGCAGCACTAAATCCCTCCTCCTCAGAAAATTCCATTGATGGTGATACAATTAAGTTTAGCAAGTGCCAGACATAGTCTCACAGACTCACACCAGTTAATTGGCTGGCAACTGGCTAGTGACAACTGGCAGAACTATATGACATTAGGATTGAGAATAACTAGACAAAGCCCCACAACGGCACCCCTAGACTAACGACGAACCAGCATCCAGAAACGGCATACTGCGAGCAAAATTGCAATGATACAGGGCTCCCAAAAGCACTTCGATTGGCTTGAGTTACAAGAACGGGTAATCGGGTGCCAAGCTACCTTCCCATCTTCTCAGATCTCTAAAGTCAAAAAACTAAGGAGGGGGAAGGGGGGAAGAGGGGTCACACCATCATCTTAGATCAATAAAGGCAAGAAAGAAATCGGATGAGCAAACAGCACAATCTTAATGTACAGTCAGACGGGGTACGAGGAGTCATAATCTATTCATCTATGCTACTTCGAGATCCCTGAAGTACTCGTGTTCAAGGGCGGCACGGGCATTGATCCTTCTGCTTGGATCTAAACAGAGCATTTTCTGCATGAGGGTGAGGAACAGCAGTCAGCAACGCTATAAATGCACGTAAATAGAATCGTGTATTCAGGGCAGGTAAGTGAAGGGTACAGAGCAGATAATGTTGACAAGAAAACATCAGCTAGTTGAACACTAATAAAGTATTATACTTTCATGTTATGTAATGCTCATGTGCTTATACTGCATACCATAGGAAGTGTGAAGATAGAATTTGTAAGTGCTCAAAGACCGCAACTTGGGACATTCATACACCATGCAATGCAATCTTCTTTTCATTTGCCTGATGTAAATTTTGTGGAGCTATGGTGAAAATACAATATATCTAGCTAACAAAGTGCACCTGGACCAACATTGCAAGAGAACAACCTATATGACTACATTCTGATAGTCCAGGTGTACCCTGAAGTATGTAAAGTGATAATAGCACCCTGAAGTATGTAAAGTGATAATAGCATGGAAAATTTGTGCGAGTGCAGATTTCTTCACATGTTTGCCTGAATTTGATGTTGTGAGGCGAACTTTAAATGCAGGCATGCAGTCCCAAGACTGAAACAACAGGATAGTACAAGCAGGTGCCTAAAGACAGGATCCAAGGAATAGAGGTAGCAATTATATTTTGGATTTTGGTTTCCCTTTTACTCCCGGTAGATGCACTCTTGGATTATTCAAATGAAATCAAACTGTGGTCTCACTAACAAAAACAGAAAGCCATGTCATCTACCTACTAATCAAAATAATGCCAACAAGCAAGACATAGAAAACACGAGTCACTGAAGCCAGTGTACGAAGGACGAGTGATCTCAGTAGGCAACACACAAATTCCATTATGGTATCCGAAAACGTCCATAGGTCTGACTTACCGAGAGAAGATCAATTCCTGAAGGTTCGAGTGTCGGGACCACAGTCGCAAGATCCTGCAGCATCCAAATCACAGTTTTTTTTAAATTATTATCTACACTTCCATAGATGAAAGAGTCAAAAACTTATAGTATCTACAACTTCAAAGTTCAAACACCATTCCATTTTTCCACAGTAAATGGATAAGTCGTTTCTAACTTACCACAGGTGGCCACTTGGGGAAAGTTGATTTGTAGTCAGGTAATGTAGCAACATTTGGCCAAATTTCTTCATTTGGAGTGCCCATAATTCTGTGTAGACAAAAACATAGAAGAGAATTTATATCTCAGTTTAAGTTTTTGTTAGGAAAACATATAAGAACATAAAGCAAGACCAGACAACATTTTTTAATGAACACCTGAAAATCTTAAACAGCTCATCAATCTCAGAATCCCCAGGAAATAGGGGCTTCTGGTTCACCATTTCAGCAAAAATGCAACCAACTGACCACAAGTCAACAGGGGTGGAATATTGCCTTGCACCGAGAAGAATTTCAGGCGCTCTGTACCACAGTGTCACCACCTAATAATCACAGTTTGGTTAGATTAAAATGAAAACAGGCACAAAAGGGAGCAGGCAAAACTGAACATAATGAGAACACCTTGTTGATATGAATATCACAGCTGTGATTAAACCTGGAATTATGTTTGGCCAAAGACAAAAACACACCAAATTTGGAATTCAGCAAAGCATTTCTCATTTTCTTCCCCTTTGTCTATATTAGCATGACTTTTGCATCATTCTATGAACTGGAAATGTGGAAATTGTCATGTGCCTGCGCTGGTTAATAATTTCAGTTTTACCCCTTTTCACTACATGCATGCAATCATTTTTATCATCCTCTTTTTAGCTTCGACACTTGGACAGTTGTCTCTCAGGAGATGGCAATAAGGATGAAATGGATGGTACAATGGTATGTGCCAAATTAAAAGGTTTGTATGTCTGTGCTGAGCTTATAGATGTCACCAGAGATCAGGATGCAGGACTGTAGAAGCCAAATTTGCATGGAAGTGCTACGACAGTGGCAGGAGGCTGGCAGAATCATCTGCTGTTGATTCTCAAAGCAATTGATAGAATCAATAGAGTAATGAGACAAGCGAACAATCTTAAGCTGCAATGCAAAATAGTGGACACTAATGGGGCATTGACCTTCAGTTAAAAGCCATGGCACCCCAGAATTTCATTGTTATGATGAATGCATGGACAATATTTGAGTGAGTCAGGCAGTACCACATCATGAAGAAAATTATGCAGACATGTGGCCTACTGAATTCAACTATTACAAACTGTGGTGACAAAAGAGGAAATGCTGATTTTCATTCAGTGGAGCCCATTGAATGGTAGCTGCATTATTTACCCAGACAAAAACATAGCAGGACGAATTTTCATCTAACATTGTCTGGCATGCAGGCACCTTGAATCACAATGTACCAGACCGACAACAGACCGTAAAACGTACCTCGTGGGTAAATGTCCGGACAGGAATGCCAAACGCCCTGGCCAACCCAAAGTCGGCAAGCTTCAATGAGTTGGTACGGCGATCAATCAGCAGGTTCTGGGGCTTCAAGTCCCGGTGGAGGACGCGGTGTGAGTGGCAGTATGCAATACCCCTCAGAATTTGGTAGAGGAAGGACTGCACGCAGAGAAGTAAACAGCATTACATGCTTCGTTTCGGTACAATAGCATCAAAATGGAGGAATGGTTGTTCAGGTACTCCACAAGTGGGATTACAATTAGTAAATGATAGTAGTACATCACAGCAAAAGAATGCAACGCAAAGCATTAGTGGCTGACTTTGACTATGCTGTGGTTCTTGAAGTCCGGGGATGAGTCCATGTGCTTCTTGAGGTCGAGGTCGAGGTACTCGAAGACGAGGTAGATGCACTTCTCGTTGTGCACCACGTCGTGCAGCCTGCATGGCACAAGACGAGAACCACTCACTCAGCTCGTCGCCCGCACACCCAGTTCGTCGCGCGGAGCGGATCGATGCCGCCGAGACCAAACCAATGGAGCTCCGAAGAGAGACGGGGGGCACTAGAGAGTGAGGCGCGGGGTACCTGACGATGTTCCGGTGCTGCATCTCCTTGAGGAGGGAGATCTCGCGGATGGCGGTGGAGGGGACGCCCTCGTCCTCCTGCTCGAGGCGGATCTTCTTGAGCGCGATCGTCTCGTTGGTGTGGCGGTCCTTGGCCTTGTACACCACCCCGTACGTGCCCTCCCCGATCTTCTCCACCTTCTCGTACTGCGAAGCAACCGCGGCGCCATTGCCGTCACACGCAGACACGCTGCCACGCCGGGTGGTCGGAGCGAGAGCACATCGAGGAGGGGGCGGAAACGGCAGCGCGATCGGAGGGGTCGGAGAGGCTCACCTGGTCCATGGCGGCGCGATCCGAGCGGCGGCGCGCGGATCGGGGGGGACGGAGCGCCCGCCGTGGATCGTCGGCGGCGGCGTCGGCGGCGGCGGCGAGTAGCGTGGGGAGAAGGGGAGGAAGTGTGTGTGTGTGTGTGTGTGTGTGTGTGGTGGACTTGGGCTGGGGATGTGGTATGGCGTGGCGTGGTCGTTGTCATAAATCATAGGGACCGGACGGAGTGCAGATCACGGTTGACTCACTGACATGTGGGCCCGGACCCACATGTCAGTGACCACAGTAGAGTGCCGTAACTGCATTGCAGTTGCACAGCCAAACGAAACGAAATTTTATGGCGGGCACGCTCCTCGCACGGGCAGGTCTGCCACCTCACCCGTGGCCCGTGGCCCGTGGGCTCGTCGTCGACTCACGAGCCGCGCGTGCTCGGATAAATTTTCCCGGCCCAAATATTTTACCGGTGCGGAATTTTTTACTGTTCTAGCTTTAATTTAAATCAGAATTAAAAAATAAATCACTGTTTTAATAAATTAAAAAAAAGCCTTCCGGCGCCCGCCCAACGGGTGTTTAATAAAATCCGCCTGTTGGTCGGGTGATTAAAGCGGCAGCCGCGACTCGCAGCCTGCACAGACAGATCCCGTCCGTACAACGGGCGGTTTTTGTACTAGGAAAGTTTGCCCGTTGGACGGGCGATTATTCCCCGCGCGACCTTCACCGGCTCCTACGGCTAAGAGCGGTACACAGAAATCGCCCGTCCAGCCGAAAAAACGCCCTTCCATACGACTTTTTTCACTACGCCTACTGCAGTCGTCCTGAAGGCAAATAACGCCCGTCAGTCGGGCAGGTTATATAAATCCCCCGACCATCGGAGGATTTTTGCTGCCACGTGTAAAAATCCCTGTTGGTCGGGTGAATTTTATTAAACGCCTATTGGGCGGGCGCCGGAAGGATATTTTTTTAATTTATTAAAACTGAGATTTATTTTTTAATTCTGATTTACATTAAAGCCAGAGCAGTAAAAAATTCTACCGGTGGGTGCACGGATAAATTTTCCCGGCCCAAATATTTACCGGTTGTCTCACTGTTGACTGTTCATATAGGTTCTACCGTTGCGTAAATCTCAAATAGTGTTGTGCACAATTATGTCCACAGCACGTATGACCGTACAAAAGATCTTATGATTCTTTTTTACTTTTATTGGTGTGTTTACGTGGACTCACCGGCCATGGGAAATCTCTTTTCTACTGCGTAATATTATCCATACAAAATACATGATTCGAGTGAATTATCGTCACGTGTTTTCATAGGCTCCGGTTAGTTTATCAATGCTCACTGTATGCGTGTATGAGCTCAAATATGGTTTCTAGTCATTACAGACAAGAAAAGGCAAAAAATGTACTCCAAGAAAAGGAAAAATTGTTTTTTTAGTCAATTACTGTATGCGTGAATCGAGTTGATTGCCGCTCGGCTTTTGGAGCTTAAGGCGGGAAGAGAGTCAAAGAGACCTCATTAGCGCCACTTAATCACTGGGTCAGCGGGACCACGGTTCCGCGCTCGTGCGCCTGGTCCACCTGCACCGCGTCACGCGCCCAAGGCAGCCACCTGACGGGTGCATGTGGACCGGGCATTGCACACGCGGATTACCGGTCTGGTTTTACCCCTAGCGGCCTAGCCGGTGTGTGGGAAGCAGTGCGACCGGTCTTGTTCTTTTCGGTTTAAAATCACTGAAATTTTAAATTGAAAAGGTTGTGTTTTGGCGTTGTTTTTTTTCCTTAGCACTACTACTTTGTTCAATGTATATGGTGTGCTATAAATAAACTTAGCAAAACGGAGAAACTATCCCCGTACGTTGTATCTGATTATCTCAGTACTTTCGGAAGGATTTTTTTCATCAGTGCCACTATAAAGTAGTCGCTTCTTTGGTTTTGCAATTATAAAACAAGATTTTTTTCATACATGCCATTACGAAGTTCGTTTATTTTGGATATATCATCACAAAGTCGATAATATTATAGATGTCACTAGTTTTGCAAAAATCTATCACAAATGTTATTCTCGGGCTTTTTTGGGGATTTTTGTGTTTTACGCGAGCCGAATACATCAAATACGAAAGAAAATACAATCTCCGACACGTGGGTCCCACTTGTTACCCTCTCCCCTCCTTCCTCCTCCTTACTCCTTCCACCCACCTCCCATCTCCAACTCCAACTCCAGCGAACCTTAGGGGCATGGAGCTGCAACGAGCTCCGTCCAGGCTACGGCATTGGTGGTCGCGGAGCGACGAGGCTACGACGGCCGCGTTTGAGAGCCTGGAGTCGCTCAAGATCCCGAATAACAACCGAGCGAGGCTGGAGACCATATTCTCCAGTAAAGACGGGCTAGTAGCGCCACAACCGCTGCCAAAGCAGAGGAGGCCGGAGGCGTAGACGCCCGGGGGGAGGACAGTGGCATGGGCAGAGCATGTCGGAGCTGGAGTTCGAGGGGGCTAAGGGGCTTGTAGGACCTGGGGTTCACCTTCTCTGACGCCGAGGTCGACACCGAGCTGGCGTCCATCGTGCCAGGGCTCCGGCGGCGAAGGCCGAATGAGCACAAGGCCAATAAAAGCTATGGCAGCTGCCTCCACCGAGGAGGAAGCCCGTGCAGACTCGTCGGCCACTGCCACGGCGCCGAGGAGGCCTTACTTGTCGGAGGCCTAGGAGGAGGAGGAGGAGGATGAGGTGAGGATGCTGAGGATCTCTGCGGCCGGTGACGGAGCCGACCTCAAGGAGCACCTCCCGGCTCTGGGCCCACACTGTGGCCTCTTCCAGCACCGTCGGCCGCCGCTAAGGTTCGTCGGAGTTGGAGATGGGAGGTGGGAGGAAGGAGGAGGAAGAAGGAAGGGAGAGGGTGACAAATGGGATCCACGTGTCGGAGACCGTATTTCTTTTGTATTTGATGTATTCGGCTAGCGTAAAACATAGAAAAGCCCAAAAAAGCCCGAGAACAGCATTTGTGATATATTTTTGTAAAACTAGTGGCATCTATAGTGTTATTGACTTTGTGATGGCATATCCGAAATAAACGAACTTCATAACGTCGCGTATGAAAAAAATCCTCTAAAGCGCATATTGTTATTGGTATCATTATTTTGCAACAATATTTCACAGCTGGCATTCTCAAGAGGGGGTCGGAGCATTCACATCATATACCAAATCAAAATATGAGCAAAAATACTTGACATATGGGCCCCACACGTCATACACTCGACCCCTTCTTCCTCCTCCACTGCTCTACCTTCTTCTTTCTCCCCTTCCTCCTCTCTATTCTCTGTCATTTAGATCCGACGCCGGCGAGCTCACTTGCGTAGGGCGTGGTGGCGGTGAAGGGCGGCGGCGAGCTTGTGGGCGCCTCTTTCTCCTCCTTCATACCCCCGTACGGTGCCGCCTCCTCCTTCACCCAACCTCGACGCCGCCCACGCACCGCCTTCGAGGTCGACCCCGTCCATGGGCGGCCTTTGAGCTCACTGTCATTCACCGCTGACTAGCTTGTCGACCCTCGACGCCAGCCACGGAGAGAGAAAAAGGAGGAGAGAAGGAAAAAGGAGGTAGAGGATGATATGTGGGACCCAGCTGTCAGATGTGTATTTCTGTCGTATTTGCTTCCGGTAAACGCTGGAAATGTCGGAAAACCCATCGAGAGGTACTCCCTCCGTTTTTTTATTTGACGCCTTTGACTTTTTCATACGTCTTTGACCATTCGTCTTATTCAAAATTTTTGTGCAAAGATGTAAAACAGTAAGACATATTTAAATTACCTCTATTAATAAAACAAATCACAATAAAATAATCCTTTTTTTTAATCTTTTTATCTTTTTGTTGTAGTTGTTTCTCAAACCTAATATGTCTTTTTTACTTGTAATACTGCCTTGCAGATAAAAACTCTTAATGCAGTGCACAAGTGTCCTAGCACCACCAAAATCCTTGGAGGAAAGATGGTGAGTCAATACTGGATTGCAGATAGGCTAAAGTCCTGATTGCAGTTAGATCCTTCTAGAATACCAAAAGAAGCAATGGAGAAACTGCAAGGGCAATACAAGCTGAAAATGGACTACCAGAAAACTTATAGAGGTATGCAAATTGCTCTGAATGAAATTCATGAAAAATATGAAGAATCATTCCAAATCCTTCTTAATTGGAAACATGAGATAGAACATAGAAGCCCTGGTTCGATTGTAGAGATAGATTTCAAAACAACTGGTGAGAAAATCTATTTCAATAGATTGTTTGTAACAATGAAACCTTGCATTGATGGATTCTTAAGTGGCGGTAGACCATATTTGGGTGTAGACTCAACCTTCTTAACTGAAAAATATAAGGGCCAATTAGCTGCAGCTACAGGGTAGATGGACATAATTGGCTATTCTATGTTGCATATGGGGTTTTTGACTCAGAAACAGAGGTAAACTGGACATGGTTCTTCACACAGTTGCATAAGGCAGTAGGTTCTCCACATGGTATGGTTATAAGTAGTGATGCTTGCAAAGGTTTGGCTAATGCAGTTGGGAAGGTATATCCTCTAACTGAACATAGAGTGCATGAGACATTTGTATTAGAATTTCATCAAGAAATTTCATGGTTTCATCTTCACAGACAACCTTTACCCAGCTGCTAGTGCTTACACAGAGTCAAAGTTCAAATGGCATATGCAACAAATATTTCAGCACTCACCTGAGGCATTTGAGTTTTTGCAAGAGCATCATGGTGGTCTATGCTATAGGTGTGGTTTCTCTGAACACAGTAAGATTGAATACCTTACTAACAATATATCAGAAAGTTTTAACCATCAGATAAAGAATTTTAAGGGTTTGCATTTGCATGAGTTGGCTGATAGAATTAGGCTTCTCATAACGGGGAAGTTCAATCTGAGAAGGTTGATTGGGCTAAAATTGGAAGGTGTCATCTTGCCATCTGTCATGAAGCAACTAAATGAGTCTAGCAAACAGCTTGCCTACCCTCTTATTAACAGGACAGATGATGATGAGGCTGAGGTCACATTGAATGACAATGGCAATGGGTAGAGTAAAAGGTGTGTTGTCAATCTGAAGTACAAGACATGCACTTGCAATCAATTCCAGATATCTGGCAAACCTGCTATCATGCCCTGACATTCATTTGCTATATGAGAGGATCTTCAATTGAGGCATATGTACATGAAAAAAATCCTTTCTGTATTATGCTTACCAATTCTAGAATTATGCCTTGCATTTCTCAAATTTTACCCTGTCTTTTCAAAAATTTTCATTGCAATCCCAGAATTATGCCTTGCCATCACAGAATTATGAAGTATAAACCATCGAAATAGATTGGCATATAATAGCTCGGCACAATTGATAATGCACAAGACAAAAGCTTGGCACAAGATAATATATCATTTCGTACATTACAAATAGCTTGTGCAACACAATAGCATTAAATTCAGTACATTTCACATTGTGCGCAACTAACATATCCCACTAGCACAAACATTACAGTTTAATTATAAGTCTTCAACATCATGCCCACTAAAATAATAGTGCAGCAACAAAGCGCATAAAAACCAAGAGTGCAGATCTTCTCGATGTTAGCAATCCTCTTGCCTAACTCCTGCACATCATCCTTCAACATGACCACAGTGCAAAGCACCTCTTCGGCTCTTCCACACCTCCTGGAGCTTCATCGGTGTACTGCTGAACGGACGAATCTTGTATCATTCCTTGGACATAGCTCTCGTATTCAGACTCCCACATGAAGAAATTGCATGCCGCAATATGCTAGCAACAAAAACACATCAATTCCGACACAAAAAACCGAACAAATACAAATCCAGTGCAAATCCATAATTGAATCACTCACCCTCACATTGTTGTTGCACTTGTATAAAATCTTCCCAAAAGATTATACGCTCTTGCTCCTAAGCTTAATGACAGGAATCTTACACTGTGGACAATCCACGCGGGGGAGATCAAATCCACCGGTCTTCGACGCTGACCAGCTTGAATCCATGCTGCCGCGCTGGATCTCCTTCAAGGCGCCTCCGACAGCAGCCTGACAGGGCCCAAACGACGCCTGATTTCGGGACAATCACGAGCCAGACTACGATTTCGGGGTGGGATCGATGAACCCTAGCCTCGCCATGGGAAGAACCCTAGAAATGGGGAATGGTTGGGAGGGCGCGGGAAATTGGATGCGGTCGGGTCAGGTCGGGGGGTTAATTCCGGTGCGGGCCGCGTATTTGACGTGTGGGACGCAGCGTATTTGCGTATTTCCCTGCTTTTCCGATTTGCGTATATGGCTCAGATGCCCCAAAAGTCCTCAGAATGGTAGCCGTGACAAATAGTTGTAGAAATAATGGCGTTAATAATAATACGTGTTTTGTAATGGTATTTCTGAAGTATCGTAACTTTATAATGGCACTCATGAAAAAAAAAATAAAAAAAAATGCCCATCCCGCTTGCTGCTGTGGTGCGAAAATGGTGGCGCTCACTTCCTTATCCCCAACCCCACCGAGTCCTTCCTCGTCTCCGGCCACGCCTCGCCGCCGGCCATCACCACCTTGTGCTACCTCTTCGCCCCACGGACGAAGACGCCCCTCCGCCGCCGTAGCATCCACCTCCGTCGGCGCCGACGACTACCATTCCACCACCCGCTCCCTCAACTCCCGCGGCCGCCATGTCCCCCGCAAATCCCTCGGGCAGGTCCGCTTCACCCTCCTCCTGCCTCCTCAGATGCCAAAGCCCACAGATTCAATGTGCCGTAGCTTAGGTTTCGCCTCCCTGCACTGCAGAATTACATGCTGAACTCGAAGGTGAATGAGGAGCTGGTGGCTGTGGCGGGCGTGGAGGAAGGGGACATCGTGCTCGAGATAGGACCGGGCACTGGCTCGCTCACCGCCGCACTGCTCACAGCAGGCGCCACCGTCTTCGCGGTCGAGAAGGTATGCGCAATTGCCTGTTCTGAACGATCTTAGCTTTGCCCGAGAGTTGCTGATGCTGTGTCGATGTGAAACCACTTAGCATTTTCCTTTGTGGTGAAATATGCCATTGAATTTACCAGCAAAGCACTATGAACCTGTTATTGTTGGATGTACATGTACGTTTTTATTCGTCCCTCATGTCTCAATGGGTTGTTTGGGTTATAGGCAGTTTGTGTAGTTTTTGTCCTTGTTAGGTTGAATTAGATCAGCCTCGGCTTTGCCATTTTTAATTAATATCAGCTGTTGTAGATAGTGTAACAATCGTTTGGCTGTTTGGAAATTTAACATATGCCCTGTTTATTTTGTTTCCTTTAAACATATCAAATTTACATGTCAGGCTATCGTTATGTGGAAAATCTAATTATAGTGTATTGGTTCAAATAGATATGGCTTTGGCTTTCCGGAAATTGTCCTGGGAGTGACACTGACAGGTGTTTTCTACTGTGGGACAACTGCGAAAATATTTTTACTATCTAGCATCAGCTCACGGCTATTGTACCAAAATAAGTTACTTTTCAATGTTGCAACAAGGGGAGGTGCAACAGGTGTTTAGAATTTTGGTATTTTGGGAAACACCAAACATATTGCGATGCAAACAGTTAAATAGTTGGCAGTGTGCCTTGATATGGAATTTGTTATAGTTCTTTCTATTAATTGGTTTTTCTATAATCTGCAATACCATATTATTTGTGTCTGCTTGGTGACAGGATCGGCATATGGCTTCCCTTGTAAAAGATAGATTTGGATCCACAGAACAATTAAAGGTAATGTTTTGTTATTGAATGAACATGTTGGGTACTTGGATTGCTTCATCCATGTGTTGATTGCTGATAGTGCTAGAATGGTAAAGGACAACTCCCTGACTTGCCTCTTTGTTCATTTCCCCCCAAAAAAAAATCTATCAACTGGGTGACTGTTTGAAAGGCAGGTTCAGTTTACTGTCTCAACAAATCTCTTATACCATGCACAATAAGATATTTCATTGCGTACAATGGTACAAGTTCCTTAAACCACACCACAGTATTAATGTTGTATGTGCTCTGTTCTTATTCACAATGGTTCAATAGTGAACTGCAGTCTAGATTTGCCTGTTTTGCATTCAAAACAAAATCAAAACACCTTCTGCACATGAAATATTTTCAGGATGAGTATATGGGAAAGCATAGTTTGTTTTCAGGATATGGGCAAGTATATACTGTGACATGGATAAACTTGTCGTTTGCACATTTTGTGAAACTGGAAATCTGAATGGCATATCGACAATATGTTGTGTTGTTAAGTAAAACTTAGCTTTTACTCAATGTGTAATGATTTTAAGAAGTTAATGCAGATCATTGAAGAAGATGTCACAAAATTCCATATTCGCTCCAATTTTCTCCCTTTTCTGGAGGAGAAATCTCATTGCTCAAAAAAACATGCCAAAGTAAGTATTAATGTTTGTGTTGATTGTATTTTCTGAACTTTTTACAGATTAGACGACCATCACACTAACAAAATTGGTTTCGTGATGAACGGATTTTTTTCTCTGCAGATTGTGTCAAACTTACCCTTTAATGTTAGCACTGAAGTTGTCAAACAACTTCTCCCAATGGGGGATGTTTTCTCTGTCATGGTGCTTTTGCTTCAGGTTTGAATATCATCTTATTTTCACATGAAGTGGCTAAACACGTTTCTTTTTTTTTTGAGCAAATTCAAAACACGCCTGCAAGTTCCTATTAAATATAAGCCATGTTAGCCCAGAAGATCCTGATTTTGGATATTTGCTGTAGGACAAAGTTCTTCAATATGATTTGTATTTTGGAAATACTGCATTTTCTTAAAAAATTCTATCTATTTAGACATGGATCTTTTTTATCGACTTCCGTGCACATCTATTATCATTTCTGAAAATTATTTGTTAGATACTTGCGTGCAATGGTCATAAATCTGGTCATTTGTGGTGCAAAATGAAAGACATATATCATAGTTTTTTTTTTCATTTTCAGGATGAAACAGCCCTGCGCCTTGCTGATGCTTCCATACAGACACCAGAGTACCGACCTATCAATTTGTTTGTTAACTTCTACTCAGGTAAGCTTTTATTAGTTATGTGAGGGTCTTCGTTTGCTTTTTTTTTTTTATGCATGTTCCATGAATAAGTATGCTTTTGCATATCCTTTTTTGGAAACAGTAAGGGAAACCTTAATTGAAACAAGATGCATCAGTTTGGGAATTCATTAGTTGGTTATGATTTCGACCATCAACATGCTGATGAACTGATGCATTTTAATGTTGCTTAGAAGTTAAATGATGAAAGCCATAATCTTTACTCATTGGTGGAACCACCACTGATGCACGTGGGAGTGTATGCTGGGGCTCTGGCTGGCTCACGCCAGGGTACCCCTGTATGAGCACTTAGATACGGTGGCCAACTTCAAGGGTGTCCACTGGCTGGGGCTAGAGTGGCAGGAAGTAAGGAGCCAGGGCTTCGGGCCAGTCCAAAGATTGTGCAGTCAGTGCTGGTCCATAGGTCCATGTGGTGGGTACTCAGGTTTGGGCCTTTGAGCTTTGGAGCCAAGCCAGAGTGTCCAGCGCATTTTACAGTTCAGCTAAACCATCAATACCGATAGGCGATAGCAAGTAGCGATCCAAGGGTACATGCAGCGCTGGTCCATAATTGGAGCCAAGCCAGAGCGTCCAGCCCATTTTACAGTCCATCTAAACAATCGTCACCGATAGCAAGTAGCGATCCAAGGGGAAGGCGCCTAGGCGGCAAGGGACTGGACGCTGGGTAGTGACGGATAGCTGGCCAGATCGTGGCTACTGCGCTCTGCAGCGCGAGGGCAAGTCTGCGAATTACGCTACCACAGCCCCAGCCCCACAAGTCGCAGCAATGAGAATAATAGGCAATAGGTGATCCTCTTGGTGGTTTGCTTCTTTATCTTTTTTATTGCCTCACCTACCAGGCACAATTATTTTTCAACTGAATAGCTCAATGACTTGATGATAAAACAATCATAGATTGATTTCAAAGGATGGTTGTGCATTTGTTTATGACAGTTTGGTTTGCTACCACGTGCCAATGGTCCACTAATAGTTAGCACGATGCTTCCCACATGACCAATGCTAGTTCATTTGTCGCCAATGCTTGGCCAAAGAAATGGTTGTAAAAAACCCAACCTTTCATTGGTCATGCAAATATTGGGAACATTTGATGAGGCAAAATTGACTCCAAATCATGCTTCTTTGTTTTAAAGTACATGTAAATTTCATTGTTTGTCATAACTCATAACTACACAATTTTGTTATGCCGATTGCTGTTCTCAATTCTTTATGGGCATATGAGCATTCTATTTGTACAATTTTCAGTGAACTTTACGCTCTCTTGTTTGTTTATGAATGAACCATGTTATCAGTGTTTCAAGCTGGCAAATGTGTGGTTTATGTCGGCTCATAAATTAATGATATATTATTTTATACATGGTCTTGGATGCCACTGTGTCAAATTGATTAACAAAGCTAGTACCCACTCTAAATTTGCCTGTGTACGCCACTGTCTTTATTTCCTGTGATTCTGCTCAAAGAGCTAATAAAAATCTTAAAATTACATAAACCTTAATTAAATTAAATGTCCTCTGTTGTCTATCTACAGCAACATCTGTGCAGCCTTAGACTATCTTGAAAACACTTAGAAGTTTGCTCTAGTCTGATTATTTGATTAATATGCCTAGCTGGTTACACGGTTCATTCATCTTTTATTTATTTTGCATCTAATAACAAGCATTTTCTTTGTTCTTCATAGAACCTGAATATAAGTCCAAAGTTGAGAGGACAAATTTTTTCCCTCAACCAAAGGTAACCGATTTCTTATTTTGTCTATAAATGAATTGCTTAGGCTTTCATAGATGTGACATACAGAGGATAATAGCAGTACCATCTGCAGGTTGATGGTGCTATTATAAGCTTTAAGCTAAAGGACGCTGGGGAGTATCCCTATGTTGGTTCTCACAAAAGTTTCTTTGCAATGGTGAGTTACACTGCACACAAATGTTTGCCATCTTTTGCCTTCCATAGCTAATTGTTTGTTCTTGGTAACTTCCACTAATGTTATCTCTTGTACATTCAGGTCAACTCTGCTTTCAATGGGAAGCGCAAGATGCTTCGGAAATCACTTCAGCACTTATGTTCATCTGCTGAGATCGAGTCTGCTCTTAGCAAGATTGGTCTTCCAGTTACAGTAAGTCCTCTCTTTCCCTCTTCCTCTCTCTCTCTCTCTCTCTCTCTCTCTCACACACACACACACACACACACACACACACACACTGACTGCACATAACCCTAATTCTCTATTGCTGGCAGGCTAGACCGTCTGATTTGATGTTGGACGATTTTGTGAGCTTGCACAACCATCTGGCAAAAATATGAATACCTGGTGGCTGGTGCCTTTGAAATGCCTATGGAACTGACATTTTTCCTGCAAGCAGTAAGCATGCATGCCGCTAAAGTGATTTGGAGTTCCCAGAGTTCATAGCAGCCCTCAGGTACACCATATCCTGGCATAAATGGGCTGAAACCGAAAGATCTTGTCCCTCAATCTGAGGCATCACATGATCAGATTCACCTAATTGCCGGTGCTCCGCTGCCGAGTTCTTTCCAGTGGCTGAACATCTTTGTCTGCAACAACATTGGTGCATGTGATGATACCAATCTGCAGTGCCCTTGCACGCATGGGTGATCGCGATCTTCGTCTGCAACAACATTGGTGCATGTGAATGGTGATGATACCAATCTGTAGTGCCTTTGCACGCATGGGTGATCGTGGTGACCGTACGTCTTCATGTATGCTATGATTTGATGGTAGAGTTCAGGAGTCAGGGCTCATCCTTTTCTACCGCCTAAAAAAAAGAAATAGCGCAGTCTAAAAAATAATAGATGTCGCGTAAAATTGCTAATAGAGCTGACGTAGATACCAGGCGCTTAGCCTTTAGCAGTAAAATGGTTATGCTACCTGATAATTGTATGTATATATGGTTAAGACCTGTTTGAACAATGGAAGACCATTTGTAATTTTTTTGATGATAAGGAGGTAATAGCTGCAATGCATCTGCGAAGTTATTTATAATCGGAATATCGGAAGTATTTAAGTACTTTTGTAGTCGCTATCAATGGGGGCGACTAATAAATACTATCAGATGTCTCTCCACCGTGGAATGGGGAATGGATAGTCTCATCTGTGCTTCCTACATGACGCCTGTCTCACTCTGGCCTTGGGCGTAGCTTTGCATGTCTATCACCACCCTTTAGCTCTGTATGTATGTATGTATGTATGTATGAATATGGTTAAGGCGTGCCAAATTGCCAAGCTGTTTGCTCCTCATCTTCTTTCTTGACAGCTATGGTGCGGTGTATGTTTTGGACGGGAAAATGCACCCCCTTCGAGTCGAAAATTTGTCATTTTTTACTAATCAAATAAAACGATATAACATTCTATGGTCATTTTTTGAATTTTAAATAATTCTTCTACAGTTGTTAAAATAAATGATTTTTTCAATAATTTTTTGACTCTTTAGGACTTCTATGGTCATCTCAAGACTATTTTAGATTAATTTTTTAAAAACTTTTGAAAAATCATTGCTCCCTTTACCACCCCTAACTGGACTGGATACGGGCATCCATCGGAGTCTATCCGACCCGTTTTCACCTCGATTATCTTATCCCTAGGACTGGGGGAACTCAAATCAAACAGTCAACACGCTGCCTGCCTCCCTGCTTCGCTGATCCGCTCCCCTCCCGGCCTCGCGTTCGCGTGCGACCACGGCAGGTCGCCGTCTAGCCGCCGCCACCGCCGCCGCCGCTCCCCGCTGGAGACAGCTGCACTGCTTTCCCCCGCTGTTCTCTCCTTCCCCAGCCTCATCTCCCTTCCTCCCTCTCTTCTCGGTACGTTTTTCCCGATTCCGCGAGTTCAGATTTGATCCAGATTCGGTTGGTTTTTCTCAAAAATTTTTTTAAAAAAGTTCTCTGTAACAGCGTTTAAGAAACGTTAGTATTATTTTCAGTGTTTTGTTTGTGGATTTTCCCCTAATTTTAGACTTGAAACCCTAAATCGTTGATAATACTTGGCATCCGCGCGAGCCCGGGCGGTGGATCCGCCACTGAGCTGAGGTGTCCTGGTTCGAGATGCCCTTATGTTGCTAACTTGCTGTTGAGTACGTGTCCATAAAGCTAGAGTAAGTATAAGCCAGTTCGCTTACCTATACTGCTGTTTGATGTAATCCAACATGGAACGCCAAAATTTCCAGCCTAGAGGATTGATGTTAAGTATGCATGATGGACCAAAATCAGTTTACTGTAACTTACTATGTAAGGAATCATATTTGTTTATACCACACACCCATAGAACATGTTTCTGTGACCAACTAGCAGGTCTCATCCGACCTGGTCTGTGGAGCACATTTTGCTTTGTTTCTTTTTTTATATATAGGATATTACATATTAAGTACTTTTACAGAACACACCCCAAGGAAAAGAAAAACTCGCTCTCAGAGCTGCCTGAAAAAGAGCACTACTGAGCTAACCCTAGGTTGACTCTCGCCACCGATAGGAAGCATCTTGCCACCCGGTACTGCTGCCGGAACAGGCCCCTCTAATCCATGCCCACTTGGGTTGAAAATGTCGAGGAAGCACTTCAGGCCTACGCGACGCCACCACAGCGGTTGACTCCTGATCTGTAGCTCAAGGCCCCTCAAACGCGGCATTTGGGGAGACAGGCAGGCGCAGCCACCCACAAGGTCACCGTAGACGATGGATTCAGGACCCGCGCCAACGCTGCCACCGGAGACGAAAGGCAACCCAGAAGCTAGCCACAGTAGATGTAGTACCGCCCTCCACTGAGCACACAATCCTCCACCATGGGGAACTGAGCGGAGTCAGCGACGCCGTTGTGGGACCAAGCCTTGATGAGGAACACCAGATCCACCGTCAGAAGAATCTAACCAAAGCCAAGACAAAGCCAGATCTGCTGGTGAGGACCTCCAATGGCTGCCGATGTTGCTGCCGCCAGAAGCCATGGAACCACTGAGGAGCAAAAGCCCTAGACTACAGCTATACAAGCATTGACGCAGGCCGGTGACCTCACCTTCCACTGGTAAGCCAAAGCCCCCCAGCAGAGGAGATTCGCATGACCCGTGCCAAAATGTGCTTCGACGAAGTCGCCCTCTTTCTCACCTTTCCTGTCGCGAGAGCAAAGGCGAAAAGTTAGATGTAGCCCAGAAAGGAAATTTTGTTTTGGTTTTCGGTCTTCATACATTCAGTCATTGCAACATTTTTCATAGCCCATTTGGGAAGAAGCTGAATCTAGCAATACATATATCCTAATAAGTAACCACAGATTAATTTGTCGCAAAGCTTTTATCGATGGTTTAGTTTCTCAATTTTTCTTGATTAGTTTTTTTACAATTGAGTATATCTGCTATTGTACAATGGAGGTTTGCACCATATTTTTTCCAGGACTTGTTTACATGAGCTAACCATGTCTTTGGTAATAATATTTTTTACTTTTTGGATAGGTTTGGAGAAAAGCTGTTTGTCCAGTATTTAATTTAATTTAATCTGAAACAAACAAGGCCTTTAGCTTTGTTTGTTTGTATGTATGTATGTATGTATATGGTTAAGGCATGCCAATTGCCAAGCTGCTTGCTCCTCATCTTTCTTCACAGCTATGGTGTGGTGTATGTTTTGGACGGGAAAAGGCACCCCTTCGAGTCTAAAATTTGTCATTTATTTACGAATCAAATAAAACGATATAACATTCTATAGTCATTTTTTGAATTTTAAATAATTCTTCTGCAGTTGTTAAAATAAACCAATTTTTTTATAAATTTTTGACTCTTTAGGTCTTCTTTCATCTCAAGACTATTTTAGATTAATTTTTTAAAAAACTTTTAAAAAATCATTGCTCCCTTTACCACCCCGTCAACTGGACTGGATACGGGCATCCATTCATCGGAGTCTACCCGACCCGTTTTCACCTCGATTATCTTATCCCTAGGACTGGGGGAACTCAAATCAAACAGTCAACACGCTGCCTGCCTCCCTGCTTCGCTGATCCGCTCCCCTCCCGGCCTCGCGTTCGCGTGCGACCACGGCAGGTCGCCGTCTAGCCGCCGCCGCCGCCGCTCCCCTCTGGAGACAGCTGCACCGCCTTCCCCCGCGGTTCTCTCCTTCCCCAGCCTCATCTCCCTTCCTCCCTCTCTTCTCGGTACGTTTTTCCCTATTCTGCGAGTTCAGATTTGATCCAGATTCATTTGGTTTTTCTCAAAAAATATATGTATATTCTCCGTAACAGCGTTTAAGAAACGTTAGTATTATTTTTAGGGTTTTGTTTGTGGATTTCCCCCTAATTTTGGACTTGAAACCCTAAATCGTTGATAATACTTGCATCCGCGGGAGCCCGGGGATCCTGGTTCGAGATGCCCTTATGTTGCTAAATGCTGTTGAGTACGTGTCCATAAAGCTAGAGCAAGTATAAGCCAGTTCGCTTACCTATATTGCTGTTTGATGTAATCCAACATAGAACGACAAAATTTCCAGCCTAGAGGAATGATGTTATGTATGCATGATGGACCAAAATCAGTTTACTGTAACTTACTATGTAAGGAATCATATTTGTTTATACCACACACCCATAGAACATGTTTCTGTGACCAACTAGCAGGTCTCATCCGACCTGGTCTGTGGAGCACATTTTGCTTTGTTTCTTTTTTTTTTTTATATAAGAGAGCACATTTTGTTTTGTTTCCTTTTTTTATAACAGGGCAATTATCTTATAAAGTCCAAGGACATTACATATTAAGTACGTTGACAGAACACACCCCAAGAAAAAGAAAAACTCGCTCTCAGAGCTGCCTGAAAAAGAGCACTACTGAGCTAACCCTAGGTTGACTCTCGCCACCGATAGGAAGCATCTTGCCACCCGGTACTGCTGCCGGAACAGGCCCCTCTAATCCATGCCCACTTGGGTTGAAAATGTCGAGGAAGCACTTCAGGCCTACGCGACGCCACCACAGCGGTTGACTCCTGATCTGTAGCTCAAGGCCCCTCAAACGCGGCATTTGGGGAGACAGGCAGGCGCAGCCACCCACAAGGTCACCGTAGACGATGGATTCAGGACCCGCGCCAACGCTGCCACCGGAGACGAAAGGCAACCCAGAAGCTAGCCACAGTAGATGTAGTACCGCCCTCCACTGAGCACACAATCCTCCACCATGGGGAACTGAGCGGAGTCAGCGACGCCGTTGTGGGACCAAGCCTTGATGAGGAACACCAGATCCACCGTCAGAAGAATCTAACCAAAGCCAAGACAAAGCCAGATCTGCTGGTGAGGACCTCCAATGGCTGCCGATGTTGCTGCCGCCAGAAGCCATGGAACCACTGAGGAGCAAAAGCCCTAGACTACAGCTATACAAGCATTGACGCAGGCCGGTGACCTCACCTTCCACTGGTAAGCCAAAGCCCCCCAGCAGAGGAGATTCGCATGACCCGTGCCAAAATGTGCTTCGACGAAGTCGCCCTCTTTCTCACCTTTCCTGTCGCGAGAGCAAAGGCGAAAAGTTAGATGTAGCCCAGAAAGGAAATTTTGTTTTGGTTTTCGGTCTTCATACATTCAGTCATTGCAACATTTTTCATAGCCCATTTGGGAAGAAGCTGAATCTAGCAATACATATATCCTAATAAGTAACCACAGATTAATTTGTCGCAAAGCTTTTATCGATGGTTTAGTTTCTCAATTTTTCTTGATTAGTTTTTTTACAATTGAGTATATCTGCTATTGTACAATGGAGGTTTGCACCATATTTTTTCCAGGACTTGTTTACATGAGCTAACCATGTCTTTGGTAATAATATTTTTTACTTTTTGGATAGGTTTGGAGAAAAGCTGTTTGTCCAGTACAATGAGGCCAGTTTTCTGTGGGAACCTTGACTATGAAGTTCGCCAGTCTGAGATTGAGCGTCTTTTCAGCAAATATGGAAGGGTGGACCGAGTTGACATGAAGTCAGGTAAGACTTTTGATGTTTCATGTTTTTAACTTCAAGCTGTTCTTTTTGTAAATTAATGTGCCATTGCAAGTTTGCAACTGTATGTTGTTTTGAATCAAAAGGACTCAAAACCCAGTATGCTGTAGACCACCCCAAACCAGCTATTAAGTGTACTTCTGATATATATAGCTGTAAATTGTTTTTTTTTCTTTTCAGTTTTAAAATTTCACTTCCTGAAAATTGCTATTTCTATAGGCTCACAAGGCAATGCACCTGGATTGTGTCGTGCACTTGTGCCAAATACTTAAAAATGATTTAAAAGGCATAAATATGTTGAGACATTTTTTATATGCAGATTATGTTTTCTATTTTGTTGATGATTTTGTACTAGTACTTTTAAGAAATAGAATGTATTCCCCTTTCAGACAGGTATTTTGACTTGCTTTGCACAATACATGCCAATTTACCTGGCGCAAACTGTAGTGTACCCAAAAGAAGTATCTGCTGTGCACAAATACATGAATTCTAAGTGAGTGTGCACCGAATTGGCTATAACAAGATCAGGTGGCTGTCAACTGGAAACTGCTGCCATGATGCAGCAAAGATACCATCTTTGTTTCGCCCATCGCTGGTGCAGGATGCTGTGGTTTGTTATAAGATTTGATGCAGACAACGTTGTTTTGCATCCCTGTGAAGCAACAGAAGTTTCAGCAGAATCAGATTATGTTTGTGTTATATTCTCAAGTCATTGGACAAATGCGAATCAGGATAGATTTAGAAAGTTATTTCTTACAGTTTAGGTCCGGTACTCAATTATTTCTTTGCCGCAGGAATAACTTGGAGCATCTGTGCTCTTCCTGGTTGATGGACTGGGCTCTACCTTTCCTGCCTGTGCCCCGCCTCTTCTCTTGTCCATTTCCAGGAGATCACAGCACACTCTGGCATCTGTTTCACTTGGAAACAACCACCACGTGATCGATGTCTTACTTTTACGTCAAAGTTGCACCCTCCCTGCCTGATTACAATTTCCCACCAATCCAACCATGCCAATCTCATGGCCGGCTGGAAAAGAGTGGAGGTTGCACAACCACCTCTTCGATGTACCATGAACGTTTGGATTGTTGTACTCTGACATCATTTAATTCGACGCATACAAGGTCTGTTCCTGTTTATTCTGGCGTATCAGTTTGTAGCTTTGCGAGGTTGATCTTATTTTTTTTTTTCGTTGCAAAGATTTCATTTATCATGATATATCTAGTTAGTTCTCTGTGTAGCTAGGGGATCTGCTACCATTCTGTGAATTTCTTTGAACAAATAGTCATTTGTTTGTCATGTTTAACATTGAAGGGTTTGCGTTTGTATACATGGAAGATGAACGTGATGCTGATGATGCTATCCATAGACTTGACAGAACTGAATTTGGCAGAAAAGGAAGGAGACTTAGAGTTGAGTGGACAAAGGTGCGTGGCTGTAGAATAAATAATAGTCGGTTAGCTATCAGTGGCCGATTGTCTTCATAATACTTAATCGCCCTCGATTATTTGTGTAGGAGGATCGCACTGGTGGTCGAAGAGGCAACTCGAGGAGATCTCCAAACAATTCGAGACCAACTAAAACCTTGTTTGTGATCAACTTTGATCCAATCAACACAAGAACAAGAGATTTGGAAAGGCACTTTGACCAATACGGCAAGATCTCAAATGTCAGAATCAGAAAGAATTTTGCCTTTGTCCAGTACGAGTTACAGGAGGATGCTACTAAAGCACTGGAGGGTACTAACGGAAGGTAGCATTTGCTTCTTATAATCTGCTCACTGTGAACATTCTCGACCTGCTGTGATATTTTATTGCCATGGCACTGTTGGTGACAACTTGACTCCTCGCATCTTACACCTTAGCTGAATCCACTGTTTTGGCAGCACGCTACTGGACAGGGTCATCTCTGTTGAATATGCACTTCGCGACGATGATGAAAAAAGGAATGGATACAGCCCAGACAAGAGAGGGCGCGATAGATCACCAGACAGAAGGGAGTATCGTGGGCGGTCGGCAAGTCCTTATGGCAGAGGGCGGGAGAGAGGTAGCCCGGACTATGGCAGGGGTGGTGACAGAGGAAGCCCTGATTATGGCCGAGGTGCAAGCCCGTATGGGGGCAAAGGTGATGAGAAAGGCAGCCCCAACTATGATCGCGAACGCCGTGAAGCTAGCCCTGGCTATGACAGGCCCAGCAGGTTGGTATGCTGAAATGCATCCTATATTTGCTAAATCGTGTCGAACCGTTTTACTGAAAACTTGTTTGCACTTTGCAGCCGCTCACCTGCCAGGGATGACAACAGGGCTTGAAATTGACCTGGTAAGACCAATGGGCACCTGTCAGGGAAGATGACAATGGCTTGAAATTGACCTGGTTCGACCAATTGGCGCGCTGGTGTTGCCATGCTAAAGTCGGTGATATTAGGCAGCAGATAACGCCTGTACCTATTTGTGAACTATAGCTAGCTCTAGCTGATTGTTATGTGGATTTCCAAATCTTGTTAGCTTCAATATTTTTCCTGCTTCGCCGTCAGAAAACTTTTTTAAGACTGTTAGGAGAGTGAGATGTATCGTGTATGACTAATAGTATGTTAGCTTGATGTACTAAGAGCATCACCAGCAGGTTTCCTAGATATTGATCTCTATATTCCATCTCTAAAACATTGTGCAACCCATATATTTTCATGCTCTCCAGCAGAGAGTTTCTATTCCTAAAAGATTAAAGATGGATAGAGTTTCTCAATATAGAGATTGGCAAAGAGTCTCTATATTTTAAAACGGACACGCTCAAAAAAGGTATGCACTTTTTTTTTTACTTTGTGCTATAGTATAGTGACGGTGACTTGGATTATCCTTTCCACTTGTTGGTCTCAGATCAGAAGAGTCAAGAGAGAGCCCCTAGTTTCTACCAACACCAATTGTAGCACAAATTACAGGGCTGACTGCAAAGTCAATACCACACATCTTGGCAAATTTCCAGGAAGAAAATGAGAATTTTTTTAAAGAGGGAATTTAAAATGTATAAAGGATCACAGGGCCTTTCTTTTCAGCGTATCGTTGCGTTGGTGTAATACTGTAGCAAATTTGAGAGCTCTTAAAAAGAGGTATAAAGATTATAAAAAAATAATTTTAAAATAGTTTTAGGATTTTTGAAAGAACTACTAAAAGCCATAAAAAATCATTACGAATTATCACAACATATAGGCTATACAAAAAGAAAAAATATTCAGTGCACAAGACTACTCAGTGCACAAGTGCAAAAAAAAAATCTCAGCCCTTCATCTTAAATCCAACGGTACACTCTGCTCTCTTCTTCTACTGGAGCCTGCACAGTTAGGTGTATAAAGTGAATGTGCCAGCTGAAATCTTGTGCACAGTTGAGTGTAGGAGAAGAGGGCACACCGTTGGATTTAAGATGAAAGACCGAGATTCGTTTTTTGCACTTGTGCACTGAATATTTCCTCGTGCAAAAATAACAAAATTTGCTACAGTAATATGCAACGGCACGATACGCTGAAAAGAACGAGGCACGCCAAGTATTTTGCTGTGTTTGACGTATGAGACACCAAACATAGTCATTCATTAGGCACGCCAAGTATACATGCGTGCGCGTTCAGTGGTACTACGCGTGCCCGCGTAAAGAGGCCGTTGTGCCTCTGATCTGGTTTTATGTATGCTTTGGACGCGCACGTGTGTGTGAGTGTGGCGTGTGGTGTGCGTGTGGTGAGTTATGTGCGTCTGTACCATGTAAAAAAAAAATACTATAGATATTTTTGCAAAGGGCAAAAACACGTCCACTTGTGTGTTCCCTTATGATTTCTAATTCTTTTTCTAAAAAAACTTTCAGATAAGAAAAATGGGGAAGCTATACAAAATTGGCTTAGCGCCCCTGTTTAGGGTTCAGGATCTCAGCTGCTCTCAATAGGCAGAGGGCAGAGCTCCTTCGATATTGGTTTCCTTGGACAAACAATGTACCATTTTCATTACATTGATGTTTGACAGCCTGAGTAACATGCAATCATCTTTCCACCTTCCACAATCTAAACTACATACTAGATGATCGATCATCTCTGGGATAGAACTTGCAAGTTTTTTTTTAGAATCAACTTGCAAGTTAGGCACTAACCCCTGTGTGTCAACTTCAGGGCAAATAATCAATTACCCCCAAGAATCCATCAAGGGGATCCGGATCAGCGCAGCTCAGGTCATCAGACGAAATGGTGAGTGGGGTACTCGTGCTCAGAGCCATTGTAATCGTAGTAGAGCCTCTCCCCCTTGGAGATGTCTCTAATGGCCACGAGCAGCACGCGGCACTCGCCGTCCACGTCGTACCGCACGCACTTGAGGTTCTGCTTCTTCCTCCCCTCCCTGCAGTTGCGCACAAGAACCAACGGGTCAGGTCAGGTCAGGTCCGGGCTCTGACGACGATCAATGCGGCGTCGGACGATGCTTACGGCGTGTGGTTGTTGATGCCGTTGATGAACCGCGCGATGTTGCTCCGCTTGTCGGGGCAGATGACGAGGCTCCTCGCCGGCCTGGCGGCGGAGAGCAGCGTCATGATGCTGTCGCCGTCGTCGTGCTCCCGGCTCCACAGGTAGTCCACGTCGCCTACGTACTCGGTGATGATGGTCAGGTCCCTGATGAACCTGTCCGCCTCCACCGTGAAGCTGTGTCCATGAATCAATTCAGAGCACAAACATTCTGATCAGTACCCAGATGATTCTTCATATCAGGAATCGGATTCGGATTATCACTGACCCTTCGATGGGATCGTAGACGACGAGAAGGGGAGGGCATTCCCCTCTCTCCATCATCCTCTTGCACAGGTTCAGGGCATCCACGTCTTCCTTGGGTAGCACCTGACGAAATGGCGCCAAGATTCAGCAACGGGTCGAATTGGAATTGGGTTCTTCGGTGAAGATGGGATCTTTGTGGGCAATCTGACCTGCATTCCTCCTGCTTCGAGGGAGGCGCGGTTGGCGGAGCGGGGCGCCATGCCGGGCACGTAGGTGAGCTCGTCGCTAAAGACGGCGCCGGTGGCCGTGAGCGCCGTGGCGAGCGACGCCATCTGGCCGAGGCGCCTGGCCGGGTCCTCGCTGGGGTTGAAGGGCAGGAGCTTCCTCTTCCTCTTGCACACCACCCGCACACCCGCTGGCTTCCGCTTCCTCTTCTTCCCCTCCGGCGACTCGGCCACGGCGGCGCTCCGCTGGATCTTGAAGAAATCCACGATCTTCGTCTGCACCAGCGGGAACTCTGTGGGCAAGGATGTAATCACCAATTTATTCAGCACAGAAATAGATTCCACAGGCGCAATGTGTTCGAATTGCATCAATGAATCATGAGGTACTCACGCTTGGGCTTCTTGGTCTCAGAGGCGGCGAATTTGGCCGGGGCGGAGGGGGAGGAGGCGCAGGAGGGGCAGAACCAGTCGCCGGGCGGGACGCGTGGGAGGATGGGGCGGAGGCAGAAGATGTGGAGGCCACGGTCGCAGCCGTCGCACAGCAGTAGCTCCTCCCCGGCTTCGCCGGAGCCGCACGCCTCGCAGCGAACGTCGGCGTCGTCGCCACCGCCGCCGGCGGCCATCCTAGGCGGCCGCGCGCGCGTCCGCCGCCGCATCAGCGTCGCCGGGGACATCTGCGTGCTAGAGAGCGGAGCGCTGCTTGCTTGGGCGGGAGGAGAGGTGCGCGACGCGTCACTGTGGAGGGGAATGAGGCGGCGAGTGTAAAATAAGGATGCGGGGAATGGATGCGGCGGGAGAGAAGCTGTGTTTTTGGCGCCAACGGGGTTTGGCTTCGCGGGAAGGGAAGCTCACACCGCTCCGTTGTGGGTTGGGATTTGGCGCGAACAAATCCGATTCGGAGACGGGCCGGGCTAGGCCGTTGCATCGCTAGCCCACTCAGTGGATGTTTTTTATGTTAATTTATATTTGTTTTATTTAAAAACGAGGCTGGCGTCCAGTCCCTCTTCACCGCCGCGGAGATGGTGGAGGGGAGGAGAGGGAGGGCGGCGGTGGAGGAGAGGGAGGGAGGGAGGGCGTGGCCAGTAGGGAGCACGCGCGGCGGGCGGAGAGGACACGGCCCGCTAGCGTTTCACGCGCGGGAGCCGCTCTAGCTGTTGGATCCCACGCGCGGGGTAGATAGAGCCGTTGGATCCAGGTGGCGAAGAGATCGAGCGACGCTGGGACGCACGACGGACGAAAACCGACGAAGGAAGTGGAAAATCTATTCTCTTTATTATTAGGTAAAGATATGCCCCACCTGAAAAATTTTGCGGATCTAGATTCTAGACCCCGTTGCATGAGCCAGAGCGACAGCCACCAAGGGGGGCGGGGCGACCGGCAGCCTTATATGGGCGACTGGAGAGGAGGAGGAGAGGAGTTGGACAACAGGCGGCGGCGGTGGAGAGACAAGCAACAACAGCGTCGGGTGTGTGGAAAAGGTAAAGAGGAAGCATGGACGAATCTCAACGACAACGAGGAGGATGACACCTAGCTGTAGAGCTTTTCATTGAGCCGGATGTAGGCGGACAGCACAGGCCTACCATGCTTGGTGATCGCCTGCGTTGCCACTGCCCTCTTCTAGTGATGGTGGTGGTGCTCCCTGGGCGCCAACATTGCATTCGTGGTACTGCATGGGCCGCCGCCACCCGATCACCACTCCTCTTTCCCCTACGTCCATTCCTCCACTGTTGCTCAAACTCTTTCCCCTCTCTCTAGTCCCCTAACACGTTGTCGCTGCTCCTCTGCCAACGCACCACCACCGCTCCTTCCCAACGCATTGCTATCAATATGGGCGAGCATCTAAATTTGCAATTTTTTGGATGGGACATATTTTTAATAAAATAAATAAAAAACTCAATGGATATCAGTCCCACGTATAAAAAGGAAGAAAAGAAGCTCATTTAATTGGTTAAATTATATTTTTCTCTTTAGCTCCAAAAACAGGGCAACCAACCTCTCTCTTTACTATTATGCGAATAAACTAACCTCTTGGCTCGAATCTACTCAGGATTTGACTGACGTGACAACTTAGTCCAGAGCGTTTTCTAGAAAATAAATTTTGAAATGTCTAAAAAATCATAGGAAGCCATATGAAGCCCTGAAAAAACTATGCATTCAAAAAATACGTAGAATGCAAATATGACATAAAATCATACTATTTGTGGGAATACTTATATGCAAAAAATTATATTTGTGTTATAGTGTCTTGCATCGATTAAATAAATTGAGTATTTACCAAAATTAACTTGGCTTCGGAAACCACTTACACTTGTTGGAATAAAAAAGAAATTAACAAAAATATGAAGATATTAGTTTGATCTTCTAATTTTTATTTTACAAGTTCAATACATGGATCAAACTAACTTTGAATTTGATTTAGAAATTCAAATTGAAAGGTCAAACTAACATCTTATGTTTTTCTTAGTTTACTCCAATTTTCTTGCAAGCAATGAAAAAATTCAAAAATGCTTGATTTATTAAATCAATAAAAAACTTATTATACATATTGTCATATAAATTTCCAAAAAATTGTATTGTATACTTAAATTCAACATATTGTTTTATTTATACATAGTTTTTATTCTAGTTTCCCATGTTTCCTATGATTTCCTATAATTCATGAGATTTTTATAGAATTTGTTTCACAGGAAAACCTCCTAACTAGGAGGCCACAATGCCACATTAGTGAAACCAGTGTAATTTTAGCTTAGAGTGCAAGGTTTTGGTTTTCCGGATTTAGAGCTAACTGGGGAAATTGTAATACCCGGTGTTTCAATAGGACAAAATGTATTTTTCCCATTGTTAAACGAAAATTTCAACGGCCTGTTTGGTTCGACTTGTAACTGAGTTTGAAGTTGAGTAAAGCCACACTTTATAGTTTAAAAGTAATTTATTTATCGAGCCGACCAAAAGTAAAGCTAGCACGAACGAAATTTTTTTAGAATCAACTTATTTGATCAATTTTAACATGTGTATTCGAAGAAATTTTGGGTTGAAACCGCGAGCTCGAAACGAGGTTTTTATAGCACTAGACTTGTTTGTTTTAAAGTTTCGATAAACTACAAAATAAAATGACCGACTAGAACGCAGACGCCTGCGTTTTGCGTTTCATGCGGGCGATCCTTTTTCAGTATGATTGTACAGAAATTTCACAGCACAGAAGTACTGAAAAAACAGTATAAAAAGTGAAAAAATTGTAAGCTACCAATCGAGCCATTTAGAGAGGTAGAGAAGAGTAGATCGACGGGCCGTCGGCGGGCGGCGGTGAGCGGCGGCGGCGGGCCACATCGGCTGCGCAACAGCGGTGTCGACGGCGGAGAGCAGCGGCGTCGACGGTGTCGCCCGCGCGAGCGCGCGCCCACGCGACGTCGACGGCGAGCAGCGGCGAGCGTCGCGAGAATGCGCCCACGCGAGCGCCGCGAGAATGCGCCCACGCGAGCGCCTGCGCTCGCGCCGGAACGCAGGCGCCCGCGTGGGTGCAAAACCGAAATAAAAAAAAAAGATTTGATAAGCTCAAGTGTGTCACTTTTTTCGAACGACAAATAAATTGTACTAATTGCACTAAACCGGACAGATAAGCTAAACCACCATAGAATTGCAGATCAGCCCGGGCATGTTGTCCGATCGTCCACTTCTCGGAAGCTTCCGCCATTGACATCATCGTGTGAAGCTCAGCTCAGCTCAGCTGGATAAGCCTATTTTTGGGTCGGTGAGCAAGACAGCAGCCACCGGCCACCCAAATAATCTCCGAAGCTTCCCGGAAGCTCCCCTCCCATAGTCCCATCCCATGGCATCTTGTCCTACTCCTACCCTCCCTCGCGCCGCGGGCACATCGTCCTCGTGAGCTTGGTTTTATACCAGCCAAACAAGCGTCGGTTCTTGCAGTCTTGCTTGCCTGAGCAGCGTCCATGGCCAGCGGCGGCGGCGACGAGGAGTACGAGGACCTGCTGCCGGTGATGGCGGGGCGGCTGGGCGCGGAGGGGCTGCTGTCAGAGCTCCGCGCGGGGTTCCGGCTGCTGGCCGACCCGGCGCGCGGCGGCATCACGGCGGAGAGCCTGCGGCGGGGCGCGGCGGCGGCGCTGGGCGTGGCGGGGATGACGGCGGAGGAGGCGGCGGCGATGGTGCGGGAGGGCGACCACGACGGCGACGGCGCGCTCAGCGAGGCCGAGTTCTGCGTGCTCATGGTGCGCCTCAGCCCCGAGATGATGGCCGACGCCCAGGCCTGGCTCCACGACGCCATCGCCGACGAGGTGCTCCGCCCCACGCCGCCGCCCTCTTGATTACCTGTTCTAATCCATGCGTGATCAGCTTAGTAATATTGCGAGCTACAGCCATTGTGGTGATGTGATTCTTTGGTCGTCGTTGCCGCCGCTCCTCCATCTCCATGTACCGTTAATTACTACTACTACGTGCAGACTTTCGAATTACTAATTACTACTCCTACAGTCCTACGTTCAGTTGTTTCGTTTTCGTACATAGCAACTCAGTAAGCCAAAACTTATGTATCACTGTGGAATAAAATTTGTAATTTTTTTCGTATATTCAATATATATGATCATCTTAGTACGAAATATATATTTGATCATCTCTGCCTTTTTTTCAGATTGCATAACGATGTAAATCCATGTAAAAAATACTTCTGCTACGTACATATGTTTTCCATTCTTTTTACAAATAATCTCTTCTGATCCTTGTACTCGGCAGTTATCCTGTTTTAAGTCCATAATAACCGAAAGTCAGTTAATTTGGCCCTCCTAGTTGGTGAAACCAAATACCACCTCCGTTTTTTTTTTTGACGCCTTTGACTTTTCGATGCGTTTTTGACCATTCGTCTTATTCAAATTATTTTTGTAAATATTATTTATTTTATTATGATTTGTTTTATCAATAGAGATATTTTGAATATGTCTTATTTTTTTGCATCTTTGCACTAAATTTTTGAATAAGACGAATGGTCAAAGACTTGACAAAAAGTCAAAGACGTCAAATAAAAAAAACGGAGGGAGTATATAAATAGTTCATTGACTAGTCAAACGCTATTTACAGATGTTTTTTGTTGGCATGGCAAACCGCATGATTATTTTTTAATATTATCACTTGGACTATCACCTCAATGAGAACCATCCAAAATAACCATTTAACTAGTTGCATGACTTTGTATCCGATTTTAACTATTGGGTATCAATTAACATGATTTTATTTCAAAGGGACAAGAATATAGCTGCGATATGGGTTTTCTTTTCTGTTTTATGAACAAACTATAACAGAGAATATTAGCAACATTATATATCTCTAAGACCACGTCGATATAAAAATGATTTTCTCGCTTGCAGTTTTTCATTTTAAAAAACTATGCAACGACATTCCTTTTTAGAGCAATCTTTTTCTTCCTCCTCACGACGCCAAGCTCCTTCTTCCTCCCGCGTCCTGCCGTCGCCGACCACGCCAGTGCCGCCTCCTCCCACTTTAGGCTTCGGGGTTCGGGGATGGGTTCCCCGTGTTCATCGGGTTTAGAGAGGGATCTAAGGGTGAGGGAGGGGCAGCCGAATGGTGAGGTGGGGATAGGGGGAATCGATAAACGTGACTGTTGTCGGGTGACGAGATGTCAAGCAGCGGTGGAGCTGCCCGATGCGGATAGTGGTGTAAGCGACAATGGCAATGGATGAGACGTGCGGAGGAGGATGGAGACAGGAAAGGAGGATGGAGACGGGAAAGACTCGCAGGGGCGGATCCACCGGTGGGTCTAGGGGCTCTAGCCCCTCCTGCACGGTACTATATGACAATAGAGCCCCCATATAATTTTTAGTGTAAAATATAAAGAAAGCAGATGCTAGACTGTAGATTTAGGCCTTGAACCATTTAGGTCAGCCCCTCATATTATTTTTGTCTGCGTCCACTCCTAGGAAAGAGCATAGTCGGAGGAGGGGAACGTGGAGGCTTGTCCAATAACAACTCTGTCAAGACGGTGTCCGTTGGGTAGTCGCTCGCTTTTCATTTTCCTTCTGAATAACGCGGCTCTGCATTTTCTGGGAGATTTTCTTGTGCGGTGTTGTGCTGGACACGGGTGCGTGTGCTGTTAAGAGCGTGAAAAGGCAATGGGCGCAACGTGTGCATGCCACGTCGGGGGCAGCGTCTCCCACCCGCGCGTGAACTCGAGACGGCACGAGACGAGAGCGCCAAGCCAACGCGCTCCCACCTTATCTCCTCCTCCTCCTCCTCCTCCTCCGTCCCACCACCAACCACAGCTCCACTTATCGATCGATCGCCTTCGCCCCGCGCGCGGGAAATGCCACCCATGGCCGCGCCTCCCGTGGCCGCCACCGCCCGCCTCCTCCCCGTCTCCTGCTCCGCCTCCGCCTCCAAGAACCCCGCGCGACGGACGCCGCCGCCGCACGTGCCGCTGCCGGCCGCTCCTCCTGCTGCGCCGTCGCTCATGGGGGCGGCGGCGGCCGCGGCGCTGCCTCTGCTGCTCCTCCCGCCGCCCGACGCGCTGGCCGCCGACGGCGAGTTCGGGATCCTGGAGGGGCGGAGCGTGGCGCTGGTGCACCCGCTCGTGATGGCGTCAGGGGCTCGGGTTCGGGTTCAAGCGACCGGGTGGCCGAGATGATGGCACGGCTTCACCTCACAGCGGCGGAGGCGACTGCGGTGGTCTTGGAGGACGAAGATGTGACGGAGCTGGTTGACCCGGCTAGAGCCCTGGTGGGTAAGGTCCCAGCTTCCAGCGCTCTTCACATTCAGACTATTGCTGTGGCCATGAGGCCGGCTTGGGGCAATCCGAAGGGTTTGGTTTTCAACCCAGTGGGAAACAACTTGTTCCTGGCAGAGTTTGGCGCCGAGATTGATAGGGATTGGGTTCTCGAGAAGGAGCCATGGGTCGTGGGTAAGCATGCTGTTTTGCTCAAGAAATTTGATGCAGACTTCAAGCCACTGCAGGTTCGCTTTGATCGGATGGCCATCTGGGCCAGGATCTTTGTACTCCCTTATAGATTGATGAATGCCAACATTGGGGCGGTGATTGCCAAACCTCTGGGCAAGGTGTTGAAGGTGGAGGCTGATGAACGTGGGCGATTTAGTGTAAATATAAAGAAAGCAGATGCTAGACTGTAGATTTAGGCCTTGAGCCATTTAGGTCAGCCCCTCATATTATTTTTGTCTGCGTCCACTCCTAGGAAAGAGCATAGTCGGAGGAGGGGGACGTGGAGGCTCGTCGAATAACAACTCTATCAAGACGGTGTCCGTTGGGTAGTCGCTCGCTTTTCATTTTCCTTCTGAGCAATGCGGCTCTGCATTTTCTGGGAGATTTTCTTGTGTGGTGTTGTGATGGACACGGGTGTGTGTGCTGTTAAGAGCGTGAAAACGCAATGGGCGCAGCGTGTGCATGCCACGTCGGGGGCAGCGTCTCCCACCCGCGCGTGAACTCGAGACGGCACGAGACGAGAGCGCCAAGCCAACAAGCTCCCACCTTATCTCCTCCTCCTCCTCCGTCCCACCACCAACCACAGCTCCACCCATCGATCGATCGCCTTCGCCCCGCGCGCGGGAAATGCCACCCATGGCCGCGCCTCCCGTGGCCGCCGCCGCCCGCCTCCTCCCCGTCTCCTGCTCCGCCTCCGCCTCCAAGAACCCCGCGCGACGGACGCCGCCGCCGCCGCACGTGCCGCTGCCGGCCGCTCCTCCTGCTGCGCCGTCGCTCAGGGGGGCGGCGGCGGCCGCGGCGCTGCCTCTGCTGCTCCTCCCGCCGCCCGACGCGCTGGCCGCCGACGGCGAGTTCGGGATCCTGGAGTGGCGGAGCGTGGCGCTGGTGCACCCGCTCGTGATGGGCGGCCTCTTCGCCTACACGCTCTGGGCGGGCTACCTCGGCTGGCAGTGGCGCCGGGTGCGCACCATCCAGGACGAGATCAACGAGCTTAAGAAGCAGGTCAAGCCGGCCGCCGCCGCCACCCCCGCTGCCGTCGGCGCCGGGGACGCCGCCTCCTCGCCGCCGCCGCCGCCCGCCGCCAAGTCGCCGGTCGAGATCAAGATCGACGAGCTCACCGAGGTATATAACTAGCTCCCTAGCTCCACCTGCTCGTCGCCGGCGCACCCCAGCTCGCGATTGCAGCACTGACCCCTCTGCTCCGGCGATCCCCGCAGGAGAGGAAGAAGCTGGTGAAGGGATCGTTCCGGGACAGGCACTTCAACGCCGGGTCGATCCTGCTGGGGGTGGGGGTGTTGGAGTCGGTGGGCGGCGCGCTCAACACCTGGTTCCGCACCGGCAAGCTCTTCCCGGGGCCGCACCTCTTCGCCGGCGCGGCCATCACCGTGCTCTGGGCGGCGGCGGCGGCGCTGGTACCGGCCATGCAGAGGGGGAACGACACGGCCAGGAGCCTCCACATCGCGCTCAACTCCATCAACGTCCTGCTCTTCATCTCGCAGATCCCCACCGGCCTCGAGATCGTCGGCAAGGTCTTCGAGTTCACCACATGGCCATGAACAACCAACGCATCATCCAGCTCGAGCTCACTTCCATTAATTGCCTTCGTCTCTCTCTCTCTCTCTTACTTCATATGATATGACCATGAGTAGAGTGTTAAAAATGCAAAGTTTGATGCCAGAAAAATAAATAAAAAATGGGCGTCATGAAAAGAGTTTTTTTTCCCGACTTATGTGATTCTACCCATTCGTTTATCTTTGATTTCAAAACATAAATGGTTTTTTTTTTGTCTTTTTCATGTATCACAGAGCTCTAAAAACAAGTCTAAAAAATAAGTCAAACAAATTAATGTGCCAAATTCTTCAAGCCATTTTAGAAAGCTTCTCAAGTTCAACTTATCAGCACAGCCGCTTTAAAAAGCTTCTCAAATTCAATTTATTAGCAAATCAGATCGTTCAGATTTGTGCTAAAGACTTCAAGCCTGCTATGTAGGATAGTTCGACAAGACCGTAGGACTTGATCAGCATGGAAAGAAGTGGACTTGTTGAGAACCATCGCAGCCGAGAGATGAGAGATGTAATACCATCTCCAACCATATTCCCTTCATTTCATTCTCTTTCCGATTCTTTTCCCCACATTCGTTCCCTTCATTTCCTATCATCTCCAACAGCATCCCTTCGAAGAAATTTACGAAGAAAACGGAGAGAGAATCTCGCAGGAAGAAATTTTTTCTGAAGAGAATCACGACGAGATTCTGTTGAAGTATCAGAATTTCTTCGCGAAGGGATTTTGGCCCCTGAAGGGACTCCGTTCGAGATGGCAAGGGTGTGTTTGCTTGATTCCAGTGAGACCATAAGAGATGGCACCGTAAGTGGTTCAATGAGACCGTAAGAGATGGTATTGTAAATGGTTCATGAGTTGGGGTTAGCGGAATGTAATAGTACGGTTTCTTGCAGATACGTTTGGTTGCCTGGTTGGTGCGATTAAATGGGATGGGATGATACGGGACGGTATAAATTTAAGGAATATTTATTGTTCAGGATGTATGTCATGGTTCAAATTCCATTTTGTCTGAACAATCTCGCAAAACTTTTGCTCCATTATGTTTCATCCTATCACGTTTTCTCGTACGACCAATCAAACACATCAGGCCGCAGAGGTAGACTATTCTCAAATTTTATCTTTAATATAGTGGTTAGCAACCACACCCAATTAAGCTATCCACGTTATCTCCATTTTTTCAATCGTCGGATCGGCTCTCCAGTAGCTTTGCCCATTCGATTGTTGTCCGGATTGCGCTTGTAAAAAAACCCACATATATGAATAGGTTTACGCCCTTCGTGTGCTGACGTGTGAGAGGCTTCTATATTCTATCGATTTGTATTCCACCCCTTGTTTTTTTACTCAACCCGTGGCCCGTCCTTACCCTATCAGCCTACCAAACCCTAACCACACCCCCGGCCACCCCTTCCACTTTAGAAGTGCTGAGCGGGATGGGTGTAGTTCACTTTTGCTCATATCACTGAAATATAGATATTTTAAAAACTTATATAAGACTAGTGATGTAGGTTTACCTTTAGATCTTAAAACCAATACTGCCTGATTCTGTTTATGTATGAATGGATTCTATGCTCGATCCTTTTATATTATATACTCGGTCGTCACTTGACATCAAGGTCATGGTAAGTTATTAGGCGTGGTCCTAAGGTCTATGGTTGGCATGTATGAGATGGAATTTGGTACATGGCACATGACATACAAGTGTTATTACGATTTATATATTGTGTATTGTTTTGTATTGATATAGAATATTTACGAGAAATGTTGCCCATTTTTTTTAAGATAAACGTGTTGGCAGTAGCATCTTGAGCTCAAGGACGAGGAGGCACCAAAGTGTTACATCATTCACACTAATCATCTGATTAAACCAAGCTTTAACTGCTTTGAACAATAATTTTGAAAAACCTAAACCAACAATCAAAACTAAATTTTTTTTTTATATAAAAAAGCTTTAAAATACTGGCGCTTAAAAATATAATCAGATAATTTAAGTAAATAATCTGTCAAAACGGTCTTTTCATGTCGCCGATTATGACAAAAAAAATTTGAACCAAAAAGGATTTGCAATTTAGAACCTCAGAAAACCCCTGATGAGCAGTAGCGACTAGCGGAGCAGACGAGCATGAGCATCGCGCACTACTGGACGCATTCCCCTTTGGATCCCTTGTAAAACCCCCCTCCCTCTTGCCGAGCTGCTCCTCCGGCTCCGCCACCGCCGGCAATGGAGGGCTTCCAGGGCCTCCTCGCCCGCCCCAACTCCGCCCCATTCGCCTTCTCCCTCCCGCGCCCGCGCCCCAGGCCGCCGCCCGACCCCTTCCCCTGCCGCGCCGCCAGCCGCTGGGCCGACCGCCTCTTCGCCGACTTCCACCTCCTCCCCGCCGCCGCCGCCGCCCCCGCCCCCGCCACCGCCACCGCCGGAGCCTCCGCGTCCCCGTTCGTCCCGCTCTTCCCCGACGCCGCCGACCGCTCCCTTCCGCTCCGAGTCGACTTCTACAAGGTTGGTTGGGCCGTGATATTCTCCATGGGCATCTCCTGTGTGATTCATGAATTACCTGGTCCTAGGGATGTCATCGGACAGAGAGAAAAGGACATGATTCTTGGTGCTGCGATGATAGCCTGTCGTAGAAAACTTGTATCTTTGAGCATTCTGCATACATATTCAATTTAAGAACCTTCTGCTAGATTATTGTCTCCAGCAATATTAGGACCTTTTGACTGCTTTTAGATGACTCGTTAGCTAAGAGCTTGCTGAGTTATTTGAGTGTCCGGTCAACCATAGACAGCAAGTCACATACTGGCATACCTCATTCAATAAAGATGGCCTTGTGTTATTCGGAACTATGGCCTATGGTTACCTGAAATGCAAAAAAAAAAAACACATCATTGATTATGTTGGGAAAATGATTAGTTGTACTTTATCTGTTCAGGTCCTCGGTGCAGAGCCGCATTTCCTCGGTGATGGCATCAGGAGGGCATTCGAGGCACGGATAGCCAAGCCACCGCAGTATGGCTACAGCACAGATGCTCTTGTCGGTCGCCGGCAAATGCTACAAATTGCCTATGATACTCTCACAAACCAGAGTACCCGTACTGAGTATGACCGTGCCCTTACTGAGAATCGAGATGCAGTGCTTATGATGAATGTTTCTTGGGACAAGGTGAGGTTGTAGGCCCAGTAAAGAGTGGACTTGGATATTGTAGGATTTCAAAACAGCACTAGGTTATAATTGGACTCTTAACTTATGTTGCATGTTTGCCAAATGCCAAGTAGATTCCAGGTGTGCTGTGCGTGCTTCAGGAGGCTGGGGAGGCACAGTTAGTCCTTTCAACTGGGGAGCAGTTACTGCAGGACCGACCCCCCAAGCGGTTCAAGCAGGATGTGGTGCTAGCAATGGCTCTTGCTTATGTGGACCTATCAAGGGATGCGATGGCTGTAAACCCTCCAGATGTAATCCGCTGCTGTGAGGTGCTTGAGAGGGCTCTTAAGATCTTACAGGTGAGCTATTTTCACCATCAGGTGTTTCATTAACATTTTTTTAATATTAAAGAGCCATATTTTGGCTCAGGTGAGATCATAAATTTTGCAAGTATATGCTAATGATATAAAAAACTGTACAAGAGGTCTACAAGACCTGAAAACAATAAAGGGAACTCAATAAAATGATTTTATTTTCTCTGTTTATCTTTCACTGGAATGTTATTTGCATTGGATAAAATCAGATAAATATGTAAATATAGGCTTGAAGTACGTTGGCTGTATTTTGGTAGGAAAAATGTTCTGGGAGCAATACTAATCCAAATGCTGTGCCATAGGAGGATGGGGCAAGCAATCTTGCACCTGATCTGCTGACGCAGATTGACGAAACTTTGGAGGAGATAACACCTCCTTGTGTATTGGAGCTTCTTGCACTTTCTCTTGATGAAAAGTACGAAAGCAAACGCCAAGAAGGTCTTCAAGGCATGAAAAACATTTTGTGGAGTGTTGGTAGAGGAGGCATTGCTACCGTCGGGGGAGGATTTTCTCGTGAGGCGTTCATGAATGAGGCTTTTTTGCGGATGACATCGGCAGAGCAGGTCTGTATATGTCAATTTGAGTTGGCAGTAGTCTGTACATGTTGCAATAGAACATTTTTGGATTGTGCTAACTCATTTTCTTTTGCAAATCTCAGATGGATTTCTTTTCAAAAACACCAAATAGCATACCACCTGAATGGTTTGAAATCTATAGTGTGGCGCTTGCACACATTGCTCAAGCAATTGTAAGTAAAAGGCCACAATTCATCATGATGGCAGATGAGCTTTTTGAACAACTCCAGAAGTTCAATATAGGTTCTCAGTATGACTATGATAACGAGATGGATCTCTCATTGGAAAGGGCACTTTGTTCATTGCTTGTGGGAGATATTAGCAATTGCAGAAGTTGGCTGGGAATTGATAATGTGTCCTCGTCTAGAAACCCCAAAATTATAGAGTTTATTGTGAACAACTCTAGTGTCGACCAAGAGGATGATCTTCTTCCAGGGCTGTGCAAGCTTTTGGAGACTTGGCTTGTTTTTGAGGTTTTCCCTAGGAGCAGAGATACTCGAGGCATGCAGTTTAGACTTGGAGACTACTATGATGACCCTAAAGTTTTAAGCTACCTAGAAAGGATGGAAGGTGGTGGTGCTTCTCATTTGGCTGCTGCTGCTGCTATAGCAAAACTTGGCGCTCAAGCTACAGCTGCACTTGGTACCATAAAATCAAGTGCTCTCCAAGCATTCAGCAAGGTTTTTCCATTGATAGAACAGCTAGATAGGTCAGCCATGGAAAATCCTAATAATGGCCTCGAGGAATCTATTGAAAAGTTTGACCAGGAAAATGCTGGATACCTCATCCATGATTCCAAAAATGCAGCTTTGAAGGTTATTTCTGCTGGGGCATTGCTTGCGTTGTTGACAGTAGTAGGAGTGAAGTACTTGCCTCGTAAGAGGCCACTTCCTGCTATTAGGAGCGAGCATGAGTCTGTAACAGTTGCAAATGTTGTTGACTCAGTTGATGGTAAGAAAAAAGTCTTTTACTTCCTATGTTAGTCAGGCAACATCGGAAATTTATGTCATGTGCTCGTGTATTTACTTGACTTGGTATACTTGCTACCTGATAACGTTACATTCTTGAGCTAATGTTTCTGTGACCATAACACTTACATTAATTGTGTGATATACATAGTAGATTAATAGCTAATCAATCCTTGACTATTATTGAAGATCCTGCATCAGATGAAGAGCCATCACAGATTCCTAGAATGGATGCAAAGTTGGCAGAAGATATTGTTCGCAAGTGGCAGAGTATCAAATCCATGGCCTTGGGACCAGATCATTCTACTGCATCATTGCAAGAGGTGATGCTCAATACCCTGACCTTTGTTGCTAGCCAGTGCATGATTTTTTTAGGACTATTTCCATTGCCTACCTATATCCATGACGATGACAAATCAAATGTTGGTACTGATTTCCCCCATTCTTGCCAGGTCCTTGATGGCAACATGCTGAAGGTATGGACAGACCGAGCAGCAGAGATTGAGCGCCACGCCTGGTTTTGGGAGTACACGCTCTCTGACGTGACGATTGACAGCATCACCGTCTCCCTAGATGGTCGACGGGCAACCGTGGAGGTGACAATCGAGGAGGCAGGCCGACTTACTGATGTAACGGACCCCAGGAACAATGATTCGTATGACACAAAATATACTACTCGGTACGAGATGACCTTCTCCAAATCAGGAGGGTGGAAGATAACCGAAGGGGCAGTCCTCAAGTCATAGAACAGTGTGCAGCAGCAGCTTAGTTACTTCCAGTTTTCATTCTGTAAATAAATAGAGTAGGCTCTTTTCAGCCCTGCTGACAAATTTAAAATTTGGTTTGGTTGATCAATGATGAGTTCCTTTCTCCATTGTTGTTCTTCAGTGTGTGTAACAGTAACAGTTGTATGATTGATAGGTCAGATGATTGGAGATAAAATGCCTTATCTCTGCAGACCAAATCGTCGGAAGGAAAGCAGTCTGTCTGCCACTAAATATTGGATGGATGGAGTCACCATTTAATATTATGGAGAAATGAGAATGACTACGGATAGCATGTATAATTCTACTCTTTTAGCCTGGTGTAAGGGTCACGCTATAATACCTTGTTTAGTTCCTTTTTTTTTGTGGTGTGGGGAGTCTCAGATGGTAAATCATTAGCATGACATCTTGTATTATAGAGTGGTATAGTACAAGCATGTCTGTTTGGACTGCCGCCGTACCTTGCCACACTTAACATTAGGTAAGTATGGTAAGCCATGTTTTTGTGGCAAAGAAAATCGATACCACATTTGTAACAAAGTTGGACAAAAATGAGTTTACGACATTTGAGCCATATGACAAGAAATGTGGTAAGCCACAATTATCGCACCACCCAAACATCATCAAAAATACCCTGGCATGCTTACGATTGGCTTAGACAAGCTTAGACACAAAACAAATAGTTCTGAAGTCTCAACATAAATGCAACATCGAAAACTTTATATGTTGTAAAAAGATAATGAATTTGTTAGCTATTGTCTATTTATTGGATTCAGTTAGCTATTCTGATATTGCCGTACTTGTATTGTCTTGTTTGCAGCTTGAAAAACAAAATATACATCACATTACCTACCCTAAGTCGAGACGCTGTCGTCGATTTGCCTGCCACACCACCTGATCGCCTTCGACCAAGCCCATGGTTCTAGCGCCTTGCCCCTCTCCCCGCACCCACCGTCGTGCGGCCATTGTCCTAGACTCCCTCTAAGCCTGCACGGCACGGGAGCACCCACCCTCAACCCAAACCAAGGAGGATGGCGCGGCGGCAACAAGGTTGCAAGGGTGGACGAAGAAGAGGGGAAGTAGTTTTTTTATAAAAACAAACGAAGTTGTGTAAGAGCAAGTAAGAAGTGGCGGAGTGCTTGAAACAATATACCGTGTCTTAGTATCCCCATTTCAGATACTAAATACCTAAACTTCTCTTGTGAGATGGGATTTAATTTTATTCTCCATTTTTTCCCGAAATTATCATTTGAATGATTGTGTGCTGGAAAATAGAGAGAAGAGACGGAAAAAAATGGCATATAAGAAAAGAATGTAAAAAAGATATTTCACCATAGAGTGTGTCTCCCTGTTCTGTCACTCCTGTCCATGGGAGTGGCATATTCACAAATTATGCCGGAATGGAATATTCATTCACGGGCTATTCCTCCTTTCACTGCGCGCGTAAAGCGGCCGCCTTTGCACCGTTGCACGTGCGGAGGCGCCGGCGCGCCGCCATGTCCGCCCACCTCCGCCTCCTCTCCCTCCCCGCGCCCGCGCCCGCCTTTCTCCGCCGCCTCGCGTCCGACCCCTCTCCTCTCACCGCCCGCGTCCGCCCCCTCGCGCACTCGCCCGCCCCGCGCCTCCCCCGCGCCCGACGCACTGCCGCCGTCGCATGGCGCCTATCCCGCGCCGCGGCCGTCGCGGAAGCGGCCGGCGGCCGCGAGCAAGAGGGCGGGGACGAGGCGGTGGGTAGCGCGGACGCGGGGATATGGGCCCAGGCACGGGACATCGTCGTCTTCGCGGGGCCGGCGCTCGGGCTCTGGATCTGCGGGCCGCTCATGAGCCTCATCGACACCATGGTCATCGGCCAGACCTCCTCCCTCCAGCTCGCCGCACTAGGTGGTCACTCAAACCCTCTCTGCTCTCTGCTCTTCTGCTTCTTCATCTTGATGTGCTGTGGCCATATCATGCCATGAATCAAGAACTGTGCTAGCGAGTAGCGATACTCGGCGGCGTCGATTCAGAATACCATGTTTCTTGGGCAACCTCGCTTAATATTGTCTACTTGACAACCTGCAATGCAAACTTGATTAGTACCCTTGCAAAAATGGAGTTGATTCATCATCTTGATTACTTGGGCTTAGTGTAATGTTCCTGTTTACCCTCTCCTTTCAGGTCCCGGGACCGTCTTCTGCGACTACCTGTGCTACATATTCATGTTTCTTTCAGTTGCAACCTCCAACATGGTGGCCACCTCCTTGGCTCAAAAGGTGCGTGCATTCCTCAGCGTTATACAGACAGCTTTCAGGGAACTGTGCTATGCGTGCTTGGATAATTATATGAAATACAGATTGTTAACGGAGCTAGTTAGTATGAAGAAATTGGCTAATACATGCCAAAGTAAGAACCCCAGAAGAGAAATCGCGAAAGAAGTCTGTATCCTCTTCAGGATTTATATATTTTATTTATTCACTACAAGAAAGGTTGCATGCATGAGATATTTCAGTAGGCGTGCTTGTTTTGTTAGTATTTAACCATGTACTGATCACCTTATTGTATATTTGCATTTTATAATCTAGTTCTGATTGCAGTTACTATATGCAGGATGAAGAACTTGCACAACATCAAGTGTCTATGTTGCTATTTGTTGGTCTTGCTTATGGTATAGGAATGTTCTTGTTCACTAAGATTTTTGGTACGCAAGTATTGACTGGTAAGTCCCTGAGTAGGTCTTTGAAATAAAATTGTTAAATGGACACAAAACTATTTGTCTTACCTGTTACACTTTGAAGCATTGACCATTTTGACTTGCCTAATGAAGAGCTGCAGTTTTTCTTAATATGCAATTAGATTGTCTCTTTTACTGATTTTCACAATTGAAAATCCAGCATGTCAATTAGCTTGTGCTAAGCTTGCAAATGCTGTTTAAAGTTGGGATCACATACTCCTTTTATATCGGCTGCTTTTTACTTCAGTTTGATTCTGGGATTAAGATATGTTGTTATGAAAAAGTATGTGCCAATGTGCCATGTCTAGTCCCAGCCATCTCATTTTCTGACCTTTGTATGTGGTATTTTCTACTTAGTTTTTACTGTAGCTCATACTTCTTGTTTTCCAGCTTTTACTGGGTCAGGGAACTATGACATTGTTTCTGCTGCCAATACATATGCACAGGTTTGTATGGGTCAACAGATATATTGATAATTTCATTCTTTAACTTATTTATTTTGCTGTTCCAGTTGAATAGCAAAGAGATCTCACGTTTTTCAGACGTAGAGCTGGCGGTTTATGGCTGTGCCCTTTTCCCCTTGATTGCCCTTTTCCCTTGATTATAGGCAGCCAAACATACACTAGGTTTCACTTCAGGCTTTAATTCTATGAATTCATGACATATTTGAAATAAAAAACCTCGTAGGATTGTACAAGAAGTAGCAAACATGCAGAAATGTAGAGGTTACAAAAGGGAGATCATACTCTTCAAACTTTTTCTAACAGCTCTTCCTTGAAACAGAAGTATAACATAGTTATGAAGAGGAACCTGTATAGGTATGTTGATAATGGTGACAAGACTTTCTGGTCACAATCCTGCATGTTAAACTGTGGTGTGCAATTTTGCATGTCATGTGAGCATCTATTTTCTGGTCATCTGATAGCTTTACCTTCCTATTACCTAGTCACTCTCTGTTATACTTAACTCTATTTTTTTGTGCCTGGAAAATCTGCATAGACCCTTTTTCCTTGCTTTCTTAGTGATTTCACAAACTCAGGCAAATTTCATGGATGATTATGTCTGCAAGGCCTATTGGTTCTTGTTTTGTATGCTTGTAGAATTCATCTGCTTCCTTATTTTATAGGATACAAAATTAACTTACCCAATTTCATGTGAAGTAACTATTGATCAATATGTGTACTCGCTCTTTCAGATTAGAGGCTTCGCATGGCCTGCAGTTCTTGTTGGTTTAGTTGCTCAAAGTGCTAGGTACAATTAATTCATTCTCTTTGTCAATTCCATCTTCATATCGCTTATGAATGAGAAGATTTGGTCAGATACCTGCATGAGTGCAATGGTTCAGACAATACTTTGAAGTTTTCTATTGATGTCATAGTACAACTATATTGGCTGGATGCTTCTCTTATTATATTGTATGTTTGCTGTAACCCAGTCTAGGAATGAAAGATTCTTGGGGTCCTTTGAAGGCGTTGGCAGCGGCTAGTATTATAAATGGCGTTGGTGACATAATTCTTTGCTCTGTATGTGGCTATGGAATTGCTGGTGCTGCCTGGGCAACTATGGTTTCACAGGTAGGACCATATTTTTCAAATGACCGCAGCATGTCTCCTTGCAGGCACTTGAGCACTATTCCACAAAATTGTTGATCATTCAATCTGTGGATTTAATGAACGCACAATCTAATTTTACGTTCAATTTAATGGGTATTACATCAAATGACTCAATTTGTTCGGTGCCAAGTAGTATGTACACTTCGAGCTGCTTATGATGTTGATCACATGACCAATCACATGACCAATTTCATTACAGATTTGGGCTATTTTTATCACATATACCTTTTGACATACGCTCAGGTTGTTGCAGCTTTTATGATGATGCAAAATCTGAAAAATAGAGGTTTTCGAGCTTTCTCATTCACAATCCCATCAATAAGTGAACTTCTTCAGATATTTGAAATAGCAGCTCCTGTGTTCGTGACAATGACATCCAAGGTATCATATCTGGGGGTCTAATGATTTGTCCTTCATTAGCTTCACCCTTTAACCATTTGTTTTTTAAAAACTCAGGTAGCTTTTTATGCATTACTTACATATTCTGCGACTTCTATGGGCCAAATAACTCTTGCAGCTCACCAGGTTCATACTTCTTAACTTTTTTTTAATGGGGCACTGACCCATGATGATGCATCAAGAAAAACATGACAAATCATTGATTACTTTATGCTGTGAAGGTGATGATTAATGTCTTATGCATGTGCACTGTTTGGGGTGAGCCCCTGTCACAAACTGCCCAATCATTCATGCCAGAGTTGATCTATGGAGTGAAGCGCAATTTGATGAAGGTATAGATGCCAATTTCCTGTGAATACCGATACCGCATTATTATAGTCCTCAGCGATATCATCAACAGTGTTGTTAGGACATATTCATAGAGAATCTGTCCAAGTTAATGCTTGATGAACATGTATACTTGCACTCTTTTATTATTGATGCTTTTCAGTAGTCCGGATACATGAATCTGGCTGTAGCCAATGAATCAACCGATATGCAACATTTTCGATAGTTCGATTTTCAGCATGTGTTTCCTTTTAATCTTTTCTTCTACATTTTTGCACGAAACATAGTTATCATAGTTGAGGCTTACTAATTCTTTCTGCTTCTTGAATTACATCTGCCATAGATATGAGTCGATCAATAAGCTGATTTTATTAGGGCCAAGGGAGGAGGGACTGAATTCGGCAGACAAAAAACATAGTGCCATTAGTTAAATTTAACAAAAACTGGATTACATTTTTTGCTAGATATGATTTTGTTTAAGACTGTTGACTGGTGCTGTTAAAATCAAGTACTTTGTGCATGTCCTTGTTATATTGGTAAACACCTACCTTATTTTCTTGTAGCATAGCAGCAGCGTTTTGTGGGTCCAACACTACTGTACATACTTGATGCAACCTGTGATGTGTATCACCACCCCTCCTCCCGGTTATTCGTGAACTGACAGTGACGGTTGCACCACTACCAATTTGATTGAGCAACGAACCGGTAGTGATAATCTTTTGAGTTACAAACAAGTAGTGATACTTAGGCATCACTATCGGTTATAGGGATTGCACGTACACCATCACTTTAACAAGGGACTCGATGGAGAAACAACTTAAAAATGTGTAACGACTAACGGGTAAATTTCAACTTGGGTGTGCAATGTAAGATTTGTCTTCAACTTCATACGGTTACATGGCACTTTACTCTCACACGTATATATATAATTATATATATAAACATATCCCCATATCGGTGTTTTAGACAAATCGCAGTATCGCGGTATCACCGTATCGTGTATCCGTATCCGTATCCTCTAGGGATGAAAATGGAGCGGATAATATCCGAACCGTATCCGTATCCGATATCCGTATTTTGGGAAATGGCATGAAATTCTAGTATCCGACGGATACGGATACAGATAATTATCCGGATAGAAGCGGATAAGGGGCGGATATGGTATCGGTGATATCTGATGGAAACGGAGCGGATACGGATATCCGGATAAAATTGCAATTCGGATATCCGGATAAATTGCAACCTGGATATCTAACCGGATAATGGCCTAAAACTAGGTTGAGGCCCAACAGCTTGTAAACCAATAACAAGCTCATGACTAAGCAAGCCTAACACCTCACATCCCACCTCATGAGGCCGTCAGCCGTCAGGCACCAACTACTTGCCAAGTTCCCATATGTGATCAATGTGTCATCCGTCGTCATGTATGATGAATGTGTAAACTATATGTGCACTCTTGTTATCTTAAGTTGTTATGTTATGGACAATATTGCTATGATAATCCAAAGTTTATTGCGGTATACATACTATCTGAAAAATATTCGTTTTTGTTTCCGGTTATTATCTGATTCCGGATACTATCCGTTTTATAAATATCCGTTTCCGATTTAATATCTGATCCGTTTTAATACTATCCGTATCCGTATCCGATTAAAGAAAGCGGATACGGATATGGTAAAGCCATTTTCCGTCCTTATCCGCTCCGTTTTCACCCCTAGTATCCTCGTATCCGGGTAACATAGATGCACAGATGGTGCTCTAAAGGACTAGAGCATGACTACATTTTACTTTAGTTGTTTTCTACATTAAATTGTGTGAATTTTATGTTCAGTCAGAGGCACTGAAGGTATTTTTAATCTAGGCAAGGATGCTGTTGAAGTCACTTGTCATGATCGGAGCGATTGCTGGAATGACAGTTGGAACAGTAGGAACACTTGTTCCGTGGTTTCTTTCCAGCCTCTTTACCAATGATCAAATGGTTGCCCGACAGGTTTAATACATACATTAATTTAATTTTTTGCATGTTATGCTGGAAGTAGATTCTGTATGGATTGCTTTTCAGAGATTATTGGTAGGGACAATTCTTTGGCATTGTTCTTTTCATCTTTTGGCACCTGATTATCTATTTTATAATTTTGTATCATTTCATGCTTTAGATGGTACTTTGGTAGTAGTTCCTTGTAGATGCTTATGCAGAAATTTATATTTGCCAATTTGCGTCCTAATTTATTGGTAATCATGATGTTGTCTATAAAAGATTATCCTTGTTATATCAGTTCTGTTAGGAATAGTTGGTCGTGTCTCTTTAGTCATATTAAATTTTTTTATGTTTATGTTTTTGTGTGCATTTTATTTGCTTTTCTACGGAGTAACTGGAACATATTAATTCTGCATCACCTTGTCAACAGATGCACACAGTGCTGATTCCATATTTCAGTATATTGTTGGTGACACCTTCAGTGCACTGCCTTGAAGGAACATTATTGGTAAGTTGATGTATTTCATTTGGCTGACCCTAGGCCATTCTCAGTGAGGTCAATCTCCCCATTCTCCTGGAACCTTGTCAAAATGCATTTGCATGATCAAGTGTCATTGCTTCTCAATATGCATACAACTTGGCAGTGTCGCCAGTGTAGTATTAAGAGCCATCTTTGATATTTTGTAGCTCAATGATGGCAATATATGAGAATATAGTGCTTATTCTTGACAATTTTACTAGTTTAACATAGTACTAGTCTGACATTTGTTTACTGGAAAAATGTGATGACATGTCTGATATTTTCCCCCCTGTTTTCAGGCTGGAAGGGACCTTAGGTACTTGAGTCAGTCAATGGGTGCATGCTTTTGCTTTGGAACCATTCTATTAATGGTATGTCTGTTTTCTTTTTTCTTTACTATATTGATGGGAGAGTTCCTGTTTTTCCTACAATTAATTAATGATGAGTCAACTTCAGAGAGTAAAAGAAAGGATTGTTTTTTAATGATCATGATCATGATGTACGAGCAATCAACAATAAAACCATGATCTACTTTTTACAGCGGTCTATCTACCTTCTGATCACTTTTGAATGCTGCCAATTGATAAAGCTGTGAAATGGCTATCCAACAAGCAAAAGCATGGAAGTCCAAAATATTTTCTAAAGAACTATCATTGTAGTTTGGAAGTCTGATATAATAATAATAATATGATAATGCTGATATTTCTTCTGCTGCTGTCTCTTAAAAGCTTGTCCGCAACAAATTTGGTAGCTTGCCTGGATGCTGGTGGGTTCTTGTCTTGTTTCAATGGGTATGGTCATTTCTCTACGTTAAATATTTTATATCTACTAGCATCCAACATCTTACAGTATAAGCTATTATGGTTTCTTTTAATAATGTTGCCATTTCAGAGTCGGTTTGGAAGTGCTCTACAACGTCTCCTCTCTCCGTTTGGCATGTTGTATAATGAAAACTTCAACCAGCCTGAGTATCACCTTGGTTGAGTGGTTTTTTTATTTTTATTTTTTTTGTGGTGGTGGTGGTGGTGGGGGTGGGGGGGTACAAACGACCATATGGTCGTCATCCACTGTCATCTTTGGAAGATTTGGTGAACGAAACTAAGCCCAGTTTGCTTCCAGGGTGGTTTTCATTTTCTTTTCAGCATCATTTGTCCTAGGTACGCCTCAGGGAAGAGCACAGGGCATTTTTTCACTGTCAAAACACGTTGCTCTGTAAAAACAGGATCAAACAATGGATCATACAATGATATTATATACTCCCTCCGTTCCAAATTATAGGTCGTTTGATTTTTTTGACACGTACTTTGACCATTCGTCTTATTTAAAAAAATTTATAATTATAATTTATTTTTGTTATGATTTAGTCTATCATGAAAGGTACTTTAATAATGACTTGAGTTTTTTCATATTTCCATTGTCATCTTTGGAAGATTTGGTGAACGAAACTAAAGCCCAGTTTGCTTCTAGGGTGGTTTTCATTTTCTTTTCAGCATCTTTTGTCCTAGGTACGCCTCAGGGAAGAGCACAGTGCATTTTTTCACTGTCAAAACACGTTGCTCTGTAAAAACAAGATCAAACAATGGATCATACAATGATATTATATAGCATTCATTTCATTTTTCTTGGAAACTACAAAATGGATAGAGCGATCAAAGTTGTTGAGATCGCAATGCAAATGTTTGGTGGCTTTTGGTCATTATTACTGTACCTAAATGCACCTGACATAACATCCTTTTTCTGGATGAAACCTGCTGTTATTTCGTCTACCAAACGGTTCATCATATGAGTTCTATTCATCTTGTGCATCTGGAGAAATATCATCTGAATTTCCCCATACGGTGATCAAAGCTCATAATCGTAGGGCTCGAAGAGGGCCACGGAAGGGTCATCGTCATACTGCAGGGCGCCAGCTGCTCGCTCAAACTCCTCCCTGAGAACCCTGATCGTCTGCCTGTCGACCACACGGCCCAAGTCATGGCCGGTCTCGAACGGATCCTCGATGCACATCAGATGACGGTCGTTTCCAACGCGAGTCGTCCAGGCCTTCTCCTGCTTGCTGCCGACGAGACATTACACATTCACACCGACGAGAAGGAAGCTATGAAATTACTCGGAGGTTCTCTTTGGTTCACGGTTTTGGATCGGTTTATAATTTTTTTTAATTTTGTACAGATCATTTATTGTAACATTTTGTAATAATTTTTTGAGATTTTGTGGAGTTTTTCTTAAAGATCTCAAAAAAAAATTTAAATGAATTTTTTATCCTTTCCAAATCTCTTTTTAAAGGCCATCAACTTTTTCAACTATAGGCAAAACCAAACCATAACCACGAATCAAAGAGGATCTGAAACCCACAAGGAATTCAACAATATCGACACTGAAGTTTTGGTTTTGGGAGAGGAATCTTGGGTAATTACTCTTACCTGAGTGTGCTCCCCACACGAACGGAGATGGCGTCGTTCTTGTAATCGTGATGGAATGCCCAGTGGTGGAAGAATGCCCAGAGTAACTTGGCTATGCCCTCCTTGTTTTCAGCACCGAAACCTTGAAGCTGATGAACTTCATCGAAATACGTGCATTCAGTGTCATCAGCAACCATGGTATAGGTTGGCTCCATAGCCTGAAAATGGGGGGAGAGGAGAGGACACATTGCGCCAAGATGAAATTGGTCGAACCAATGCAAGCATGAAAATGAAAAACAGGGACTAGAAGTATGGTGTTCATTCTGGCTTATCTGGAAGATTATAAATGCAGTCAAAGAGAAAATGAGTACAAATGGGTAAACAAACAGAAAAATTGGACCTGCTTCATCCAGAAAATGAAAGAAGAAAAATGAATGGATCAACCATAGTTCAGTAAGAAGCCATCCAGGATGAACCATATCACTCCACCAGCAAATAAAAAAAAAGGAAAAAGTTAATTTCAAAAATGAAAAGAAAAAGGTTTATAATGCAAACAATTGCTTTGACCTGCATCCAGACCATGAACCTAGATCCAGCCATGCAGGAGCACGGTACAGAGTAATCTTATTATAAACAGTACTTAGTTCAGTAGTTCGCACTTGCACAAAGATGTTTTAACCGAAACAAGTTGAGCTACAAAACCTGCAAACATGGAAGAATCTTGGGCTCTCTTAGCTGCAGGAAGTTAATGCACATAAGCACATATCTGCAAGTTAACATAAACAAGGTTAGGCCCCAAATTTCCAGCAATTAAACCCACATAGCTGCGAGAGGGAAACAATATACTACTTTATGAATGCATAATCGTGTCAGACTCACGCGTAGCTAGAGAGGGTTCCACGGTATGTTTCGTTGACACCCCTCAGCTTGGCCCAGTGTTTCACAATGAAGGCCAGCTGGAGCAATCTCTCATCAATCTGAGCATAATCCTTGAGAAGCTTTGTGTTGGCAACAGCAAGGAGATTATTGACGCAAATGTCACAGGAAAAACCACTCTCTGGATCCGACATCCTTACAATGGGAACTCTAGCTCCGGTAATTGCCTGCGCCAATTTTGAAGCGTATAAGCGTATTAGCCAACACATGCTGTGGATGTAGAAATAAGAACAACATAAATCAAGAAGCGACATAGAAGGCCACTTCATCAGAATAAAAACTAAGTTCATGTGTAGTCCATACTAAATCCCCAATTAGGAGTACAAATTATTCAGAGAGCAAATTAATCAATTGTGACAACGAGACAGAGAAGATATACCTCCACATTCTCGAAATTATCGGTGCGCAGCATATCTGCTAATGTGAGAAGAACGTCGGCGGGGGTTCCAATGCCGATCTCGATCTCAAGACAAACATCCACATCACTGTGGGACGTGCCGAATGAATTAGCACATGATCCATAGAGATGCAGCTTGGCATTGGGCCATTCTTTGCTCACAGACTTCTCTAGAGAGCTCACAAGCTGCTGCTGCTTGGACTTGTGCTCTTCCGACGGCTTGAGGGACTCATAGATGGCGAGCAAACCGGAGTTGAAGGTTTCAATGCCACGACGGCATTCCACCCACCGTCTGCGCATTTGGGTCCGTGGGCGCGGCACTTGATCCGATTGCGAACCAATGTGCTGCAGAGCGGAGGAGCACCATCAGGTAAGCAAAGTAAATGATCACTTGAAGCAGCGCAGATTTTTTTTATATTTCCCCCAGATTTCCACTACCTCGCTTGGCCGATCGCCGGCGCCTCCGCCGTCGTGACACTCGTGATCACCACCGGTGACGGCGATGGCAGGAGAAAGCTCCGAGTGCTCCCCTCGCCGGCCATCGCCGTCCTGTTCGTCCTCTGGTTCAGCCTGATCTTCAGATTCAAGGCCGCCCTCGTCTCCGCCGGCGTAGCCCCCGCCCGCCGCCGCCTGGTCGTCGTCACTGCCGTTCTCGCCCTGCTTCTCCACGGCGACCCACACCTTCTTGACCCTGTCCCTCGGAGGCGCCACCCGCCTGATCACGGCACGACCACGGGCCATGCCTCCGTTTGCTGTCCCAGCGAAGCCTCCTCCCGCGCTTCGCCTCTCGAAGCCAGCGCGGCCTCCGTTGCCGACGAAAGCTCCGAGCTTTGGCGCCATCGGACCATGGCGGCCGCCGAAGCGCCCCGCATTGCGTGCTCTCGGCTCGGCGAAGGCCGGGAAACGCCGCGGCGCGGGGGGCGGCAGCGGTGGAGGGAGCCAGGAGGGGCGCGTGGGGGTCACGATGAAGAGGCGGTCGTCGCGGCGGCGGGCGGCGGGCGAGGCGGTGGGGCGGCGCGAGCTGCGCAGGAGGGGAGGACTGGAGGGGCTCGGGCTTGGGCTTGGGGGCCGGGAGGAGGAAGCGGAGGAAGCCGTCGGCGGCGAGGGGGCGGCGCGGGGGCTCGCCGTTGGCCATGGCGCGCGGCGGTGGTTCGTGCCCCGACTCCCGAGAGCGAGTGATGAAGGCGTGAGTGAGTGGCAGTGTGGCACATGCCCAAACGACAAGCGCTTCGCCTTCCTTTTCAAAGCAACGTGCGAAGTGCGATGGGATCATGGGATCGGGTTAGCGGATTCGGGCCCAACTGGGCCGTGGGCCCATCCCTATTTTCCTTACACGCGAAGGACTTTACTTTACAAACTCGAAGCAACTTTAAAATTAGTACTACTGATTATGGCTACAGTTTAATCACTTTTAACCAAGCTACTACTCCGTATAAGATAACTGGAAACAGTAAACCACCTTCTGGTTGCTTGTTCTTTCACCGTATCAGTTTGACGTCGTCTACTGGATGAAATGAGATCTCATGTGGTTGTTGCTGAACCTCCTCAGATGCACAACACCTTGTCCTGCGGCTGCTGGTGGTTTAAGACAAGAGTGCAGGTGCCCAAGCAAGCCCGAAGAAATCTCGATGGAATTGTAATATACTAGCGATGTTTACGCGTCCGTGACGCGTGGTATTAGTTTCATAAGATACAAGTGCATTTTCAAATTTTTAAGATTTTTTTGAATTTTTTTGGTTTGGTTTTTTATTATTTTTCTGAATTTTTCCTATTATTTTTTAATTCATTTTATAGAATTCAACATTTCTAATGTTTAAGTTCATTTAAGGACCCTCACTATGAATTTTTTGCCGCGTTTTGGTTTTTTTTTAAAGATTTTTAAAGATTTTTCTGGAATTTTTTTTGAATTTTTTTATGGGAGGGTGATGTGGCGCAACCAGGAAGCATCTGGTAGCCCTTGTAATATAGAATAGATACTAGCTTGAACATATGGAAGGAGCGAAATAAGTTTTTCAGAACATAAGCATGATCTGTTGAATCACATGTTGGCCTTCGCCGTTCGGCGTTGATGACTGACCTTTTTTTTGCATAGTTTTGTATTTGGTGCTGTTCTCATGGTCTTTTGTCTGTTAGCTTGTTATTTCTTTTTTGGATTCTGTATTCTTTCTGTAATTAAACTTTTGGGACCCTCTATTTATCAGTCGACTGATTTTTCCCCTACCATCAGTCGATTTCTGGGCCGTTGGATCTCAATCCAACGCCCAGATCAGCCCCGCCTCCCCCACACTCTCTCTTACTTTCCCCTTCCCCCTCCCCTCCACCGCTCCCGACCCCGACTGTCTCTGCTCCGCGCTCCTCCTCCTCCTCCCCCGCCGCCCGCGGCCGGCGCCGCCCCGCCCAACCTAACCCGGCCGTCGCCTTCACCCCCCGCCACCGCCGCCCCAACCTCCTTCACCCCCGTCCCCGGCTCCGGCGCCGCCGCCGCCGCCTCCGCCGCTTCCCTCACTCCATCCCTAACCAACCGCCGGGCTGCCGCCTCCCCCGGCCATCCCTCTAAGCCCGGCGACGCCCCGAACCCAAACCCCACCGAAACCCTAACCTGAATCCATGGCGGCGCGGCGGCGGGAAAGGAGGAGGTCGCCGGAGGGGAGGAAGACGGCGGCGGGAGGTCCCGAAGCGGATGAAGCCGGCGGTTCGCGGGTAAGTGGGAAGCCCCGGATTTCAGTTGACTGATGATTAGTAATTCTCTAAACTTTTTCTACCTTCCATTGAACGAATTGTTAGTGCCCCTGTCATTAGTTCAAAAAAAAACCAAGTTATAAGTTTTTCCTCTCCAAATACTTGCCAATTCATGTATCCAATACAAAATTTTCTAGGCAAGCTATACACACTATGTAACATATGGCACACACGGGTGAGCGGTAGTCTCAAATCGGTTTTTGGAAGGAGCACTCATCGTCATGTCTCAGAGAACCTTGCTAACAAATAGTTTGTTTCGTGTTGTCCTAGATCATGCATATCACATATTTTTAAATCATTATTATAATTTAATATTTTAAATAAAGATGGAGATTAACCGTGATTAAGAAATAATATATTGCTTAATGATTTGGTGCACACTCGATCGGAGGAGTTGTTTATGTATGCTCAATTAGTTGTTTCTTAGGGTGTGCGTAGTCAATATTATTTAAGTATCTATTTTTATGGTTTATAGTTTTATTGAGTATTATAAATTAATTACAACAACAATTGCTTTTTCAAGGTTGCGTTTTAAGGTACCGCAAGATTGAATAGCCGAACTAAGAACAAAGACTATTATAGTGATCTTGATAGTGAGGCCGATTAGTTTAATAGGGACAAATGACTTTGAGAGCGATGTGGTATCTGTCATGCAGGGAGGGGCATTTAGTTATACGATTATTTTAGTTTGGTTTTTAGTTTTTTTATATTTTAGGTTAATACGATTACCACAGTGGCTTTGTCAGGAGATGGTGATGACAAGTTTTTGACAGTTTGGACAGCACTTTGGATGGAGCCATGGAAAGGCGATACTACGGAAGGAGGGTAAAGGCAACGACACTTCATGGATCTTAGGTAAGAAGTAAGATGGTCCGTTGGCTCGTCAGCTTGGTTGTTCTAGTTTTTGAGAACCAGAACTCAACCGAACCAAAATTGAAAAACTAAAATTATTAAAATAAAGGAGTAAGATGGCTTGTGGGCTCGCCGGCTCGTTGGTCTAGTTTTTGAGAATCCAAATTCAACCAAACCCCGAAAAACAAAAATAATTAAAATAAAAAAGTAAGATATCCCGTGGGCTAGTCGGCTCGGTTGGTCTAGTTTTTGATAGTCAGAACTCAGAACCCAATCGAACCAAAATCGAAAAATTTAATCATTAAAAGAAAATCAAAACCTAGAAGGTAAAGCTATTTGGTTAATTACAGAGTACTTGGTTCGATTTTTCACACTCAATTTTTCCTGTCCACCCATACAGCTGTGCACACTGCATCTAGCTACTGTATCGTACAACACCCAAATAGAGTATGGGCACACTCGAAGCTCGCGAGGAAACAAGGGACAAACAGGTGGATAATTTGATCGACGCTGATAGGCAAGTTTTGGGATGTCCACGAGGAGGAGCTCACAAAAATGTCAGAGACCTAGCTTCATTTCCTTGCTCCTAGAATTACTACCTTAGCACGAGTGCATGCGCCAACGAGGAACATAGAGCACTGTAAAATTAACCCAACATATGTAATATAATACAGGGCAGTACATGTTTATATATATGAGTAGTAGATAGAAAAAACACATAGAGAAGAGTGCTAGAGATCAATATAGAGAATGTCGGAAATGAACAATGATCTCGATCAGGCTAGCTAATAAAACTGATTACAAGCTCTTTAAGGCATATGCATAATCATCAACTACTCGTACAATTCGCAGTCACATGAACTTAATGGAGTTCTAATTGTATGGAATTAAACAAACAACATACACAAAATCCAACATGTTCGTATATATATAGCATATATACGTAGCTAATAGAAAGGCTTACAGAGTGTGTTACAGATCACATAGAGCATGTTTGAAATCAGCACAAGGCTAACAAAATTGCTGATTACAGAGTGTGTTACAGATCATATAGAGCATCATTCTGTATCATATAGTTCCAAATTTACTTTTCCACTTTCTCAGTCTTGTATTCTACGTGAATGAGAACACGGCAAATCTAAGAAAACCGAATCTGTAGTCGCTTATTACCTTCATACCCATGTCAATCCCATGATAGAAGCAAAAACTTAACCTCACAGATTAACTTCCATGCCAAGCATCTTCAGCACATTGCAATAAAATGAAATGCTTCAGGCACTGCTCCAAATGGATGTACAAAGCTCTTGTTTGTCAACTGCCCTGATATATGAAACAACTGCTAAATTGTTGAATAATGGAAGTGTAATCTTGCTGTTGACAAAGGGGTTTTGTCTATAAACAGAGTAGAAGTTCAGAGAAAAGCAGACCATATACCATCTATTGACTGCTCCGGGGCTACATAGGCTGAAGTCAAGAAATTTTAGGTTCCTGCTGCTGAGATTCCCACTGCTGACTACAAGCACAAAATCTGCAATCTGCACAACTCAGGGACAAATATGAATATTGACAACTTTCACGCCCTTCTAACATAATGACCTTCAGTCGTTTTGAATAGTGTGTTTCGAAGATAATCTAGAAGTATGTTAGATAGCCTAATCCCCAGCCAAGTTTTAATTGTTGGTTATCCTGGGGAAAGCCAACATTAATTTGCCAATGAACATTATAAACAGCCAATCATCATGGGCTGTTTACCCACAAAGAAGCTAGCTAAAGCTGTTTCGGCAACTAACAGAGTTAGCCCAGGCTACACGAAGGCAAGAGCATCTCCACGGGTACACAAAAGCAATGTGCAAAGCATGAAAAGAATGCACGTGTAAGATGGAAAAGCAACTTGTGCAAGCTCACAGCAATACCATGTGCATTTAGGCTTCATAATGCTGCAACCATTGTGTCTGCTGGCGCTTCTACCACTTGCCTTTCGACCAAAAAGGTAATGTCAGGTGCCACACCAGTAAATCTAATGACAAGAACAGGAATAATTTGTTAAGAGTATTGTAGTTATATGTGTATTGTAGGGGTAGCTTTGTCTTTTCCCATTTCAGGGTTTCACTCTTGTACTCTATATATTGCCCTTTGGGCTGTTCAATATTTATCTATCTATTCACACACTAAACTTAACATGGTATCAGAGCATTAGGTTCTAACCCTAGCTCACCACCAATCCAACATGGTATCAGAGCATTAGATTCTAACCCTAGCTCACCACCGTCTTCTGCTGCTGCTCGCCCCCGGGAGGAGCTCGGCTCCTCTCCCGGGGGCAGGGCCCCTGGTTTGCTCCTAGCCTTTCTCCCCCGGAGCCCTCTTCCCTTCTTCGAGCAGCAGCAGTAGCTCCAGCAGCTGCTTCTTCATCAAGCAGCAACAGCAGCACACACGCAGCAGTGCTCCAGCAAGCGCACGGCGCTCACGCTGTCTTCCTCCTGCTCGGCGGCGCTGCAGCACCGCCATCTTCCTCAACGCGCCGGCGAGTGCACGGCGCCTGCCTCCTCCGACCGTGGCGTCGCCTCTTCCTCCACGCGGGCCGGCGGTGGCGCGCCCTCCTTCGAGACGAAGTGGCGGCCGCGCCAACGCCGCTCCTCTCCACCGAGCTGCGCGGCGGCGCTGCTCGATCTACTTCTACGCGGCGTGAGCGCTCTCTCCGTCCAACGCGCGGCGTGGCAGCAGTGCTCCGGCGAGCCTCCACCATCTCCCTCGCCCAGATCCGAAGGCCTTAAGCCTGGATCTGATCGGCCCTGCTCTATGTTGGCCCACCTCCTCTGCTCTAGGCCTCTAGGGCATCCTTCGCAGCATCCCAAAGTGCTGCTCTTTTGGTCACTGCTACCTCATCAGTAGCCAGCTCCGATCAATTCTCTGCCCTGGCCTTCACTAAAGCTTCGGCGCCACCACGACCTCCCTCATTGCAACCTCATTTGGTCCTCTTCAATGCCATGCTGACAAGCTCTAGCTTTTGTTCCAGTGTTGTATCCATACTATCAAGCTTCTCTCTCATCCAAGACCACTGCAGCACAACCAACACCACCTATTCTTGACCTTGTGTCACTCTTAAGCAAGAGCTTGCCCTTTGCAGCTTTATCACCCATTTCTTTGGGTCTTTCAACAAGCCGGTCTTCTCCTTTCCCACTGATTCGGCATGTCGATATTGTTGGCACTGCCATTATTGTCGATTTGTTGCCATCCTTGGTCATACTGGCTTCTATACCCCGACATCGCCTGGCTTTGCCATCACCAGGTCCTATGCTGCATGGTTGCTCCTTGCCATCCCTGGGTCCTCTCTTTCCATTGGTGCTAGTGCTATTGATGTCACCATTATTCAGTGCTTGAGCTTGCTGCCGGAGGCACCTATCCTCGTCTCGCCATTTTGCCATCACTGTTGCCCGCTACCTTTGTTTGCTTGTATCTCGTTGCTCGCTGCATGTATCCTTGAGTCTTTTCCTTTTATAGCTTCCGTTGTGTCCATCCAAGTCCTCTACTACTTCGTCTCAGTTTGTTAGTCCACCATTTCATGTCAAATCAGCTGATTCTTTGCTAGCCTCTCTCTATTCCCATGGCAGCTACTACCGCGCCTTGATCTTGGACGTCATGAGCTCTTCATGGCGCATCACGTCCTCTTCGTGATGATGCCTTCCAAGGTTGCGATCAATCACTGCTATGCTTCTAGCTCCATCCTCAGCTTGATTTGACCACTCTCTATTTTGCCAATTGCATCGCTCCACTGCCAATTGCATTGCTTGTACTACCGGAGATCCTTGCAGATTGTAGAAGCCTTTACCTTCAAAAAGGCTTAGCCTCGACTTCTCGTTCGTTGCTCCTTGGTCCTTCTGGACGTCGTGTCTCCCTTCTTCGCGACGCATCACGTTCTTCTTTCGTGATGATGCCATTCAAGGCTATGATCTGTGCCACTTCTCCTTCAGGCTAAGCATTGTCACCGAGGGTTGATCCAGATGGTTGAGTTCTTCATGGAGTTCGGCTTATTTTCCTTGAGATGCACTCTTCGACGACATCGCAAGACTTGGACTTTGGATCTAAACTTGATTAGAGTGTGTGTTTTCCTCCAAATGCAAAGCTATTGCATATGCCTTGCATTTGAGGGGGGGTGTTAAGAGTATTGTAGTTATATGTGTATTGTACGGGTAGCTTTGTCTTTTCCCATTTCAGGGTTTCACTCTCTTGTACTCTATATATTGCCCTTTGGGCTGTTCAATAATCATCTATCTATTCACACACTAAACTTAACATAATTAATAGTGATTACATTAGAATTGGTGTATGCAATGGAATGTTTCTTTGGAAGTAGGCGTAACAGAACTGTTCTAGGCTGTAGCAAAGCATTTACTGTGCAAGCATAAATTACTTCAAGGACGCACATTTAATTGGCACCACGTGATGTATACTGTATAACATAGTGACAACAAAATCAGATGGGTGAAGATAATATAGCTGTCTAGGAATGGATATATAAACAGGAAATTAGGTATTCACAAAACTGATCTTCTATGATACGAGTGCTCTTTCTGGAACAGGCGAGTTCCCGGTTGGTTTCCCGCATGGGAGGTGGATGAGGGCGCAGCCGGAGAGCAGCGTCACCGCCCTATGGTGGTGGTAAGGTAAGGGTAATGGCTTTACGGTGCCACCGGCCGGTTATCGTCGGCAGCGCCTAGATTCGTTTTGGGTTGGCAACAAACGTGCCTACACCCCTGACTCTGATTCTTTATTTATAGCGCATAGCGCACAAGGAGTTGGCCAGCGGCCCCTAACAACTGGAACTAATAGCTAGGAGATAAATCAAAGCTAACAGATAATGAAACAAATAGATAATTAAGATAAACTAACAGATACTGCTATTGTGCGGTTGGAACCGAGCCAGAGGGCTGGCCGCGACGTCTCCTCCTGAAGTAGACGCGGTACGGCTTGGATATATCATTCTATCTTTGATATGAATATTCTGCACCGAGGTCCAAAGTCCCATTGCTTTGACCAGGCTAACATCTAAAAAAGAATGAAAAAAATAGCAACATCAGGAGGCAGAGTCTACGAAAAAGCATTGATAGCATAGTGTTTTGAACTGAAGTAAAAATTGTATAGAACAAAACAAGTACAGAAAACTGATCCACCAACAGGACTTCTCTTGGTTCATACAATGCAGCTTTCGAGAACATCAAAGGAAGCCAATGATCTGCATCGACAGGACCTCTTTTATTCCAGGGTACTTCTCTGTATCAGACTCTTCAGTCACATATAAGTCGTTGAGGTTCTCCTGAAACACATGAGCAACAACCTATACATCCCAGATCATGCAGCTGTACATGTCACAACTGAAGAGGTGCAAACAATGAATATTGTGTATGGATTTGTATTTGACAGATAATAATAGCTAATACTTTTAGAAATATAGCATTTTATTCTGCAGTTCATGACTAATGTGAGCAGAACTTTCCTCTAGCATAAGCCTCCAGTTTAACCAATGCGAATGGTAGCACTATCTATCCACCAAAGAAACTAAATTTATAATCATCTGTCCCAACTCCCAAATCCCCACCTATTCAAAGAACTAAAGCAAATATAAGAAAAACTTTGCATGTTCAGAAGAATTTATGCAAGTCATTGACAACCTTATTGAAAGTCGATTTTAATTCGAATGGAGCGAAATAATCATTTCTTCTTTGGCTTTAGATTATTACGGGCTAAAGCAAAATGGCATATCAAACCATCTATACTTCTTTTTGTCACGAAATTATAGAGAGTTCTCTAGGATCATGAAGGGTCAAACAGAAATAACCTCTCTGAGATTTAATCTCAGGGGCAAGATTGTGTGCACCGACACCCCTTACCCCCACTTTCCCAGGAATTCCCTCGGGAGCATTGGATCAATGTTCCTCTAGGCGGCGCATAGGCGCTAGGTGGTGGCCTCCCGCCCCGCCTAGGGCCTAGACAGTGACCTAGGCGGCCAACTCGCATTGGTGGTCTTGAACAATGACTTGGCTGTTCAAGATAGCTCTAAGATGTGTCTAAGATGATGATCATGTGGTTTTAATAGCAATTAATGATTTGTGACATGATTATATAGAATATTTTCTTTGAAGAATATAATTCATCCTATTACATCTTTTTTTTAGGAGTACTGCGGGGTTCCGCCGATTCGGTCCCACAGCTATAACAATACCGTCCCTGTGGGGATTTGAACCCGGGTAGTGGGCTTTACACACAAGCACCTTACCACCTGCTCTAGGAGCAGTTCTCTTCATCCTATTACATCTAAATAAATATGGCATATATTAGTATGGCTGCTTAGGTGGCACCCAACGCCTCGCGTAGATCACCTACGGTGCTAGGCGGTCCCTCTCCGCCTGCCTAGCGCCTAGCGCCTCGGATAACCTTGGGTATGATGCCTTATTGACCTAGAAAAGGTCATCATGTTGTGGTATGGACCTAAGATGCCTTTTCAGTGCTCACTGTTTTTTGTCTACAAGGGAGAACAGAACTTGAAATAACAATGTAAATGCTTGTAATAAGATTTGTCTGATCAGAAAAAAAAAAAGGGAAGAACCTCCAATAGCTAGCTGACCTGCTCTTTCAAAATTTTCTTCTGCAGCAGACATAATAACAGGATCAACACTCATTCCTCTAAATATAAGTCCGTTTGTAATGACTTCCATTGGCCTTTTTCATCCCATATCTCAGCATTGTGCAATGCTCCTCGAGCTCATTAGAAAGATAGAAGATGTTATTAGATTACAATTGCAAATACCTACTCATGATATTACACAAAATGGGTACAACATGCTATAAAGTATAGGAGGGTGTTGTAATTAATAAGGTGTGCAAATGTACATCTTATAAGTGTGGCATGCTGCAAACACTAAAGTATTAAACAAAAGACATGCTTCCGAACACATGCGAAAGATAATAGCATCTAGATTTTTAAATTTGTCAAGATCCAGACAAAATTGCTATCTGAGGATTTAATTCATCCTTTTAAGTGCCTGGGTCTTTGGCAATGGCATCCAAGTAAGGCTACAGTCTTCTGTTCTTTTATCTTTGAACAAAGTACTATTTCCGATGGAAACATATTTACCTTCAAGTTTTGAGTTTATAGGGAAAAATATTCCTTTTCTTGCAAGTTGCAACATGGTACGCAATTGACTCGTCTGTACAAGTACAGAACAAGAAGGTTAAGGAACATTACAGGTGCTGGTGCTGCACAGCCTGGATAACACACAAGGCATTTGCTCGATGATCACAGCAGTATGTATGTTGTATAGATCACCTACTAATTTGTCAGTAAAGATTTTATCAAATTAGGAGTTACGGACTTATGGACTATGGTGATTAGGTAGCACAATGATTTCAAAACTAAAGCCTACATTGATCTTGTACATAAATGGCCTCCATTGTCACTGGTAAGTAATACACCTTTTTTTATTTGTAGAAATGGCCTATGCAGCAGATGTCTGGTATCACGATACAAGTTTTTCATTATCCTTTTGTACTTTGTAATGGTGTATTAAGATCATAAGTGTGATGATATAATAGTGAAAATATGTTCACAAACCAGGCGGTGTTTGGTTCAAGTAAAAAATGAGAATGAGTAATGGGAATGTGAGCATGGAGAAATCTGGTGGTGTAATGGCTGAGGCTTAATTTGTCTGGTTCTAAAAAGGGCTGGTCGTGGAAAACTTTGTTGCATTTGGTCACAAAATAATGAAAATTTATGGATCAGTAACAAACAAAAATCGCCTACAATTATCAACCAGACAATTTCAATAGAAAAATTGTTAATTGAATAATTCTAATCAAAGTACAAGCTAGAATTATTTCAGCAACCTTCCTGTCAAAAAAAATATTTCAGCAACCAAATAACCAAAGGTTGGCCTTTTAAAAAGGAACATAAATTAATAAAACAATAATAGCTTTAATTAATCGAATAACATTTAGTAGTCAATATATAGTACACACTAGTGAATTTATTGGGAATCAGTCCAGATCTCAGGTGATCAGACTCCTCCAAATGACAGTCCCTCTACTAGGGACGAGTACTTTTAATTCCAGGCCAGCAAAGCGGTCGATGACAAAGAGGAAAATATCAAACAAAAAAAATTCCGAGTAAATTGCACTTTTGGCCCCAAAAGTTGGATGAAAATCTCACTTGGCCCCCTAAACTTATTTTTGTCTCAATTGGCCCCTGGAAGTTGTTTTCGGGTGCCCCAAAGCCCCTAGAAGTTGGATTCGGTTGCAACATGACCCCTGGAAGTTGGCTCCGGGTGCTGAAAAAATTAGCCTGTGTGGCTGGCTTCCAGGGGCCAGGTGAGACAAAAATAAGTTTAGGGGGCCAAGTGAGATTTCCGTTCAACTTCCGGGGACAAAAGTGTAATTTACTCTATACAGATCAGTAAAGCTGATCATCAGAACCCTAAAACTCGAAGATCACTGCTTCAAGAACGGTCTTTGGGGACAGAACCAAGAATAGGCCAACCAGTGATTGCCATTGCTCCTGAGCTTCCTGTGATCTTCAGGATATGTTATTTGCTTCCTAGCATTTGACTCCAAATTGAACACAACTGCCCAATGCTCATGCTCTAATTCATCATGCTCCACAAAGTAAACGCAATTCCTCCTGATGGAAGGGAACTCTTTCGCCGAGAGAGCGAAAGCATCGCCCCGGCCCAAGAACAGCGAGTACTCCCCAAGGTCCGTCACCCTCTCTCCGAGCTCCGGTAGCGACAGCCCAGTCCAGTCCGGCTTGTAGACTTCAGCGAGCGTCGGGTGGCGCCCCCAGCGTAATAGGGCAACCAAGAGATCGCCGTTGCAGGATACCAAGTACACCGCGCGCAAGCCGTAGCGCGGTCCAAACATGCTCGGTTGTATGGCTGGATCAAATAAGGAGAACAAGACACGCTTAGGGGGGAAAACATCAAGATCGTAGACACAAAGGCGCCACCACCTGTCGACGGCGTAGAGCCTCCGACCGTGGAACGCCGTGCTGGTGACCCTGTGGAGGCCCCATCCGCACTCCGAGTGCCAGGCGGCTTCTCCATGCCGCCAGAAGAAGAGTCTCTGCACTTCCTCTGTGTTGGATTGGGATATCCTCTGGCACGCGATCGCCATCCAATCCGACGGCAGCGAGGTGAGAGGGTCGCCGGAGAGGAAGACCTGGCCGACGGCGGGGAGAGGGGGCAGAAAGACCTCGGCTTTGGAGACGGGCTCCCAGAGGATGAGCCGCATGGGGGATCGGAGGTCGTCCGCCAGGGCGAGCCAACCGCGAGGCGTGCCGCAGCAGTACGGGACGCCGGAAGGAGCGCCGGACCTGATCCTTCGGCGGCCGTGAGGGGACCAGAAGGAGTATTCGCCGACCGGGCCAGCCCCGCGCCATGGCTTGCGGCCGGCGACGATCCACGGGCGGCAAGCGGCCAGCGGCGAGGCGGCGGCGCGCCAGTGGGCGCAGACCTGCCGGACGTGGAGCCAGTCCGCGTCCGTGGACAGGCGCTGGAACGCTTCCCTGAGAAGATCTGCCGGGAGGCACGACCAGCCGGCGCCGCCGGCGGCGGCGGCCATTGTCGAGAAGAGCGAAACGAAGGTAAACCAACGCGCATCCGCGGATTCAGTATCCTGAATTCCTACTGGGCTTTCAAATGCAAGTTCGATTACATGCCTGAACTGGACCTGGAACTGTCCGTACCAATACTTTGTTTGGGCCTACGCTTGGCCATGACCGTTTATCTATCTATCTATTTATTATCTATATCTATACCTCTATATCTATACCTAACAATAAAGGCGCAGGGGATTCCCGCTAGGGTTTAGGTGCGGACGTGCGTAGGAGGAGCCGTGCGATCGCGATCAGACGGTGCTAGGAGGCTGACGGACGAAGACGGGAGAAGAATCTCTATTCTCTTTAATATTAGGTATAGAATTAAACAGTTGTCCCCTCTTTAGTCATATTTGTTAAGGTGTCATTCTTTTCACATTATCTTATCTTACCATCTAACGTGCTCCAAAGGTATATGTTGCATGTACCTCTCAAGTTCTTGTAAGTTCCATCAATAGGTTTTCTTTTGCATTTTCAGGAAAAAAAATTGTTTGTTCCAAGTAATTTTGGCAATTGACAAGCTGATAAGCAGGAGTTGGAGTTTAACATCTTTTGTCTTAGTGCCTTTAGGAAGGGCAGACATTTGGGCTTTGTTGACAATTGTTACTAAATGACATCACTTTTAAAGTAATTGATATACAATTTAAAATAATTCTCCTATTACCTATACCTTTTTCACCTTGCAGCTGTGAATACTGATTTGGTGGAATGCATCCAATGTTGTACTGATCTTGGTTTAGTTTTGTAGGCATCTGAAATTGATTTGGTACTCAGTTTTGAAGTCATTAAATTGATATGGAATTATGTCATGTGTGATTAATTTGGTATTCTTAGCATCAGTTCAACATCAGTGTGTGTAACTTAACTGAGATAGGATCAGGTCAATGTTGAATTTGATCAGTTTTTTAAAGTTATTCCCTGAAGCTTGCCTAACATTAAATTGAGGGTCAGTTTTTATTCTTCATATGCTCTCTTGAACTGAAATACTGCTTTCATAAATATGATACGGCTGCATCTATTAGGCATGACTTTCAAACACAGAAATGGCTAAAACCCGATGCAATGTGCTGGTTGAATTTTAAAAACCAAGCCTAGAACCTGATGCAATTGAGTGATGAATTTTAAAAATAAGATTTCATGTTGGATTAAAAGGAAGATTCTATATCAGATGTAATAATAAATTTTCATGAGTTACACACCATTGATTATTATGGACCCATATTATAATGACTTAGGTTAGAAGAAAATTAGTCCATCTAAATTAAGTAATTAAAATTCAAAATAAAAACAAGAAAAGAGTCCATAACAAACATACAAAGAGTTCATATCAATCACAATTAATATACAAATAAATAAATTTTAAATAAAAATATGTTTCAACCACTACAAAGACTAAAAAGAACCAATATCAAATATAAGGAAACATTATAAAATAAAATTTAGAATAAAAAGTAATATAAAAAGAACCAATATCAAATATAAGGCAACATTATAAAATAAAATTTTGAAATAAAAAATAATATAAAAATAAATCTAGCAGTGCAAATGCTTAGGACATTTTGCTCGTTATTCCATTATTTCAACGCCGCATACAGTTCTCACTTCTGTCTAAAAAAATATTTCGACGCTACCGATCTAAAAAAGAGAGAATATCTCAACTAGGGCTGGCCCAAAAAAACTCGAGCTCGACAAGCTACTCGAGATTGGATCGAACTCGAAAGCTAAACGAACCGATCTCAAACGTGGTTCTTAGCTCGAGCACAATCCCGAGCCCTCGCCAAGCCCAACTGAGTCCGTACAAACATCACTATATCGGCTATTTTCAATCTAAACCAACCAGTATGACCAATTTAGCCAAATTCGGGCTCAAAAACGAGCCTAATCGAGTACATATAGCCTTATCTTCTCCTTTAAAACAACATTATCCCCTTTGTTCAATCTCAAGCAAGTTGAGCTCGAGCCTAACCAAGCTTCCATGGAGCTCGATCTCGAGCTTAACTTTAAATTCGGTGATGATTCATGTCGAGTCTTATGCTCGAGCTTTGACAGGATCGGCTCGAATCCACCATTAATCTCAGCGGTGTCACTAGGGGTGGAACTACCCAACTCGTGCGTGTTATTGGCTGGATCGCATGAGCTAGTAAGCTAGCTCATCTCAGGCTCGGCCAAAGCTCGAGCTCATCGCGAGCTCATGCAGAATTTTTATGTTATGCAACAACAAGCAATAATACAAATATCGATTCTAGAACATGAGCTGGCGGCAGAGATTAATGGCACTAGCATGGGCATAGATGGATCATGGATTGAGGGTGGAGCTTGAATGGCGTGATCGCTTTCTTTAACGTCCTGGCCTTCTTTGGATGAACAAAACCCTAGGTGGGAATGGGAGGAGCTAGAAGGAAAAGCCTTGGCTTGACGGGTTAGGACTCGTGGGGTTCCGAAATTATCGGACAGGATAATTTTCTGCCCAAATTGATATTTTTCCACTCTCAACATGTGTCCTCGCTAAAATGCCACTCTGTCTTACTATCATACACATAGATGGTTCCATATGTCATTGACAAGAGCTGCATATTTAAATGAACTACACATGTTGAGAGTGACAAATCGTCATGTTTTTCCCAACGGCCTATGAAAGATCAAAAGGTCAATCACACTCACGGCCAAGAAGCGAGCTCCCCAAACCCTAGTACGCTGCCGGGGGCGACGGCCGTGGCCTCGATCGGCCAACCCCATCGCCACCAGCGGACTTTGTCGGCACTCCCCCATCGTTGCTCCTCCATAGGATGGAGATTCAAGGTGGGGCCCTCCTTTTTTCCGTCCTTGCTCCTTCCAGGACGACGGGTCCCAAAATGGCAGCGTGTTGCTACCGGATTCGGAGTGGGTCTGCCCTTGGAGGATCGTGGTGGTCGGATCCGACGCAGAGCGGGCCGTGGCAGCGCGCGGTGGCCAAATCGAGTGCCGGCCACGACGGGATCTCCACCTTCATCGGTGTCTCCTCGGCCGGCAGCGGGTCGGGTCTCCATGCCGAATGCGGTGGCGGCGGCAGCCTCACTGTCGGCTTCTTGTCCTCCGTCGCCGACGCCACCAGCAGGTCCAATTAATCTCCTCACCGCTGCCGCCGCCCGCCCGCCCTGCGCTCGTGCCGGTGTTGGTCGCTGGTGTGGGTTTATCCCCATCCTATGGATCTGAGACGAGACACTTGATCTACTCTGGTGCGGGCAGTCGTCGACATCTTCGGCGGTCTTCTCGTGGATGGATGTGCGGCTACTCCTTGCAACGGTGTCTTCATCTCTAGTCAGAGGCTTCTATACTGGTACGAAGTCCGGAGTCACCTTGGCATCGACTCACGGAATCGCTTACTCAAGCAACTCATCCCGTCTTTAGATGGATCTTGAGACCTTTGTAAGATCAAGCCTCCCATGGGCTAATTGATTTTGGTAATTGATGGCAACTAGGCCGTACAGCTGGAACGCCAAGGATAAGGATCTTTGTTTAATAGTTCTTCTATTTTCCTTGTGTGCGTCTTTAGCTCAACTACATCTCTCTGGTTGCAGGGTCCCACTGAGCACAGGTCATAGGGGTTCCTAGAGTGCCAGGTGTTAGCTTTTAGCGAATCATCTAGAGCGAGTCCACCTGTCTAGGTTCGAGAGAGTTCGGGGGAGTGACAGCTGTCCAGGGTTTCGTAGCCGCCAAGTTCCCAAGCCAAATATTCTGTTTAGGCGCGAAACCTCCCGCCCAAATGATTTGAACCTCCCGCCGTGTCCACAAATCGACAAATTGTCCCTTGACCCGAAGCGTGGTGACGAGAGAGGGCGAGCGAGGCGAGTCGGTAAACTTAGCCTCTGTCGGACGGCGTCCGATCGCCATCGGACGGCGTCCGGTGAGCCCAAGCCAAAATTTTGGCTAAGTCCCAGACGCACCCTCTCTGTCGGACGGCGTCCGACCACCTTCGGACGGCGTCCGACAGCATGGAAGTCCCAAAGAGAGAGCTCGAAAATGGCTAAGTCCCAAACGAACCGTCCCTGTCGGACGGCGTCCGATCAGGACCGGACGGCGTCCGGTGAAGTAGAAAATCGACGGCGAGGGGCATCGGACGGCGTCTGGCGAGCGTCCGACGGCCGCCACCCACACTGTCGGACGCGTCCGACGAGTCACCGGACGGCGTCCGACGACGGCTAAACCAGCGACCGAGCACCTGGCGGGCGTCCCGTTCGCACGCGCCAGCGCCCTGTCGGACGCGTCCGGTAAGCCACCGGACGGCGTCCGACCAAGCACAAAAAAGGCCCATATCTTCTGTCGGACGGCGTCCGACGGCGACCGGACGGCGTCCGATCGGGCGATCTGAATCTCGCGATTTAATCTGGACCGTCCATTTCTAGGGTTTCGCCTTGGGGCTATAAATAGGGGCTAGGAGCACGGGAGAAACTTGAGAGAGCCTACCCTAGCAGCCACCTTTTGCCCTAGCCACCTAGAGAGCTCCTCCCATGGTTCCCACCTCCATCTAGGGTTCCATGTGCTTGTGAGATTGAGGGAGAGGGAGTGAGGAAGAAGAAGAGAGCATCCCCTAGCCTCCTCCTCATCATCTCCAAGGTTTGTGCCCTCTCCATGGTTGCCTTGCCATCCTCCATGGTGGGTTGAGGGTTGAGTGTCTCCGGTCTTGTGCTCTTGGGATTCTTGCCACCGGGAGACATCGTCGTCGCCGAGCTTCATCAAGCGTACCGCAAGCAAACCCTTCTCCGTGAAGGTCACCGTGCTTCCCACGGTGCTTCCTCTCCGTTCGTCGGGGTGTGCAAAGTCCGCCGTGTGTCGGCGGCCATCTCCGTGTGTCGGAGGTGCCAACGCGTCCGTGTGTCGGATCCAAATCCTCCATGTGTTGGAGGTACCTCATGTGTTGAGGTGAAACCCACCGTGTGTCGGTGGTCGGTGCCGTGTGTCGGTGCCGTGGGTGTGAGAACTCTCGCTTGTGAGGGAACTCGCCTCCTTGTGAAGGTTTGGAGCTCGCCTACCATGTGTTGGTGAAGAGCTACCTCGAGTGGATTGAGGGCTAGGGACGAAAGAGTCCCGACTTCTCTGTGTGAGAAGTTTCCTCAACGGAGACGTAGGTGCTCATGTGTTGAGCACCGAACTTCGGTAAACAACTCGGTTTGCGTCTCCTTGTCTCTCTCATTTACTTCCGCACATTGGATTGATCGGTTGCATGTGAGTGCCATCGAGCCTCCTAGTAGTCGCTTGTGATTAATCGTGATCGCTTCCACAACTAGACTCTAGATTCACCGATAGCTTGGGTCCGTAACTTAACTAAGTAATCAAGCAAATCAAAAGAATTAAAATTGAAAAGAGCCGATTCACCCCCCCTCTCGGCCTAGGATCCTTACAACCTTGGGTGTGTGCCTATTGGCTATCTCCCGACATTGTCATCATGGGGTGGCTCGTCTAAAGAAGATTTGCTTGTCGTGGAGTTCGTGGTTGATTGTAGTGGCCAAGACTGGGAGGTATGGTGGTATTGGCTCGGAAAGGAGAGGGAGGCAGCACCGAGGACTTCAATTTGGTGGTGCTTGTTAGGTACCGGTTCCTCAACTCCGGAGAGAGATTCCTTGGTCTAGCCTTAACTAGTTGTACTGGCAATGGTGATATTGTTGACGCTTTCTTGTTGAAGGCATTGTCTGAAGTTCAAAGAATTTGCACTCTAAGGTGAAAACCTATGGTCTGGTCTTTACTGGTTGGATCATGGAAATGGTGGCTCGTGTGCGAGTCGTTTCCTTCTTGGAGGTGTTGCTTTTGAAGGGTCTTCCTTGCAATCCAAGTGTTTCTATGGTGGTGCACGGATATAAAGATTATGTTGTGTGTTGTAGCACACTACGACGTGATATGTTGTCATGCCGTTTTCTTTATTTCTTTTAATAGCTCTAGTCTGTGTGCATCATTACTATGCAGAGACTGAAAGTGGTCTTAGTATGATTGTATCATCTTGATGTAATTGTCTAAGATCAATAAAGCTTCCTTTATCTAAAAAAATGTACTATCGTCACAATGACCAAAGTCAAATTCCTTATTTGCACTATGTTTCTAAAGTTAGACAAAAAAAATCCCTTAGATCCATTATAACTTTAAAGTGTGTATAGCATGTCTTAGAAGTTGTTTTCGTTTACACCTTAGCCTACATTTGTTAAGTCATTTGTTAAAATTCATATTTTAGGAAAGTTTTTTTTAGAGAAAATTGCATTGTTGTCTCTTGAACTTGCAGAAAATATTACTTAGCCTTTGGAACTTCAACTTCACTTTCTCGATCCGATAAACTTGTCTCAGTTTGCATGGTTATCCGAAACTTTAGGGCTCCTATCAAACAACAAGGTGGTATCCTAAGTAACATACTAGCGATGTTTACACGCCCTTGACAATTTCATAAGTCACAATTGTATTTTGATCTTTTTTTTAGATTTTTAAATTTTTTCTAAATTTTTTTTGATTTTTAATTGTTTTTCTAAAATGTTTTTCTAAATTTTTTAATTCATTTTATAGAAGTCAACATTTTTAATGTTTAAATTCATTTAAGGGAGCTTACTATGATTTTTTTGTCGTGTTTTTGTTTTTTTAGATTTTAAAGAGTTTTCTTTTTTTTTGTTTTTTTCCTATAAGGGTGACGTGGTGCAACCAGAAAGCATCTGTAGCCCTTGTAATATAGAATAGATACTAGCTTGAACATATGGAAGGAGTGAAATAAGTTTTTCCAGAACATAAGCATGGTCCATTGAATCGCATGTTGGCGCTGATGACTGACCTTTTTTGGTGTAGTTTTGTATTTGGTGTTGTTCTCATGGTCTTTCTTCTGTTAGCTTGTTATTTCTTTTTTGGATTCTGTTTTCTTTCTGTAATTAAATTTTTTCTAGCTTCCATTGAATGAATGGTAAGTGCCCATGCCATTAGTTTAAAAAAAAAGATATAAGTTTTTCCTCTCAAAATACTTGCCAATTCACGTATCCAGTACAAAATTTTCTAAGCAAGCTATACACACTAACTGGGATAACACTATGTAACATATGGCACACACGGGTGAGCGGTAGTCTCAAATCGGTTTTTGGAAGGAGCACTCATCGTCATGTCTCAGAGAACCTTGCTAACAAATAGTTTGTTTCGTGTTGTCCTAGATCATGCATATCACATATTTTTAAATCATTATTATAATTTAATATTTTAAATAAAGATGGAGATTAACCGTGATTAAGAAATAATATATTGCTTAATGATTTGGTGCACACTCGATCGGAGGAGTTGTTTATGTATGCTCAATTAGTTGTTTCTTAGGGTGTGCGTAGTCAATATTATTTAAGTATCTATGTTTATGGTTTATAGTTTTATGGAATATTATAATTTTATCGAGTATTATAAATTAATTAGAACAACAGTTGCCTTTTCAAGGTTGCGTTTTAAGGCACCGTGAAATTGAATAGCCGCACTAAGAACAAAGACTATTGTTGATAGACCGATTAGTTTAATAGGGACAAATGACTTTGAGAGCGACGTGGTATTGCCATGCAGGGAGGGCCATTTAGCTATACGATTTTTTTAGTTTGGTTTTTACGTTTTCTATATTTTAGATTAATACGATTACCACAGTGGCGTTATCAGGAGATGGTGATGATAAGTTTTGACAGTGTGGACAACACTTTGGATGAAGCCATGAAAGGATGACACTATGGAAGGAGGGCAAAGGCAACGACACTGCATGAATCTTCATCTAATGTAAGGGGTAAGAAGGTTCTTTTGGCTTGTCGGCTCGGTTGTTCTAGTTTTCGAGAAATAGTACTCAACCGAACCAAAACTGAAAAATTAAAATTATTAAAAGAAAAGGCGTAAGATGGTTTGTGAGCTCGCCGGCTCATTGGTCTAGTTTTTGAGAATACAAATTCAACCAAACCCAAATCGAAAAACTTAAATTATTAAAATAAAAGAGTAAGATGGCCTATGGGCTAGTGGGCTCGGTTGGTTTAGTTTTTGATAGTCGGAACCCAATCGAACCGAAATCGAAAATTGAAATCACTAAAGAAAATCAAAACCTGGAAGGTAAAGCTATTTGCTTAATTACATAGTACTTGGCTCGATTTTTCAGAGTCAATTTTTCCTGTCCACCCATACAACTGTGCGCACTGCATCTAGCTACTGTATCGTACAACACTCGAATAGATTATAGACACAATCAAAGCTTGGTAGGAAACAAGGGACAAATAGGTGGATAATTTGATCGATGCTGAAAGGCAAGTTTTTGGATGTCCACGAGGAGCTCACAGAAATGTCAAGAGAGCTAGCTTCATTTCCTTGTTCCTAGAATTACTACCTTACCACGAGTGCATGAGGAACATAGAGCACTACAAAATTAACCCAACGTATGTAATAGTATAATACAGGGCAGTGCATGTTTATATATATGAGTAGTAGATATAAAAAACACATAGAGAAGAGCGTTACAGATCAATATAGAGTGTCGGAAATGAACAATGATTTCGATAAGGCTAGCTAACAAAATTGATTACAAGCTCTTTAAGGCCTACACATAATCAACAACTACTTGTACATAACAATGAGACATAATTCGCAGTCGCATGAACCTAATTGAGTTCCAATTTTATGGAATTAAACAAACATCATACACAAAAACCAACATGTTCACATATATATAGCGTGTAGCCAGTAGAAAGGCTTACAGAGCGTGTTACAGATCATAAAAGAGCATGTCTAAAATCAGCACCAGGCTACCAAAATTGCTGATTACAAGCTCTTTAACATGAGATGGTCAGCTAAATCAACACCTACAGCACAACGAGGCATAATTAGCAGCTACTACTAATTTGATTTGACTGGACATGTTTCACCGATGAAGAAGCAGCCTGTGCGTCGATCAACTGTCGGTGTGATGGCCTCATGGGAGAAGCGCGTCCAGCTCAGCATCCCAGTCCAGCTCAACATCCACATCTGTGCTCTCCTCAAACGCGGCAGAATCCGACGCCGGTGCCTCCACGGGATGCGCCGCCGACGTGTAGTCCTCAACCGGAGGCAGAGGCGGAGTGGTTCCCGCTTCGTCGTCGGGGAAGGACAGTAGCTCGTCCAGCTCGACATCCCAGTCGCAGTTGATGAGGTCATCCACAGGGAACTGCGGCTCCTCCACAGGGAACGCCGCAGAATCCATCACGCCCGGGTGCTCCGGCCATCCTGGCTCCGACGCCGTTGCCTCCTCACGAATAGCATTCATGGTCGTCTCCTCACGAACGGGCTGATGCGCCACCGACGTGTAGTCCTCGAGCGGCAGCAGAGTGGTTCTGGCTTCTTTGCCGGCGACCGAGTCTTGTGTCTCCGTCTCCGTCTTCCTCTTCTTTGAGTTCTGTCCATGGCCGGTGAATCGGATGTGGTACGCCATGACCGACGAGGCGGCGAGGTCGGCGGGGGCCGTGACGGCGTACTCGTCCATCACCCACCCCGTGCTGCCCTGCTCGCCGTCGGCGTGGAAGTTGAGCAGGTATTTCCGCCACGCGATCTCCTCGCCGGTGCCGGGGACCACCAGCTTCTCGCCGTCGACCGACGTCTTCGACCTCTTCTGTCCCTTCCAGCAGCCGCCGCCGGCGCAGGTCCTCCTCTGGCGGCTGTCGGTGCGGCTCTTGGCGTGGCCGGCCGCGAAGAAGAAAGCGTCGTTCTTGCGGTTGCACTTCTGCAGCAGCTCCCACGGCGGCGCGCTGAGCGGGTCCGCCTCGACGATGATGCCGTCGAACGGCAAACTCTGGCCGCGGAGGCGAGGGAGGAGGTAATCGTAATAACTTCGTATAGCATACATTATACGAAGTTATACGACCACTTTTCCAATTGTATGAGATTTGACTCCTCCCTGGAATGTCAACAGCTAGCTTAAAACTCCTCCTTGGGATTCATAATCCTGATTGTTCCTAGGACTGCTAGCTACCATGCACATTGAGTGAGACAACCTTAGCGTTTGTTACGTCGTGCTTGTGCAGTCACATGAAACTAATTGAGTTCCAATTGTATGGAATTAAACAAACAACATACACAAAAACC
>SPJY01009297.1:1225559-1270568 GCA_005191435.1 Raddia distichophylla
CGGGAGTACATGTCAGGCTGTCACTAATTGGGAGGAACGGCCAATCAATTCATTATTAATCGCCGTGCTTAAGGGTTAAACCGATGCCCACCCGCACCCCCACTCAAGGGCGTCCTCCAAATGCCTACCTCGAGCTCGCCTCCTCATGCTCATGCCCCCATCTCTCTCTCTCGCTTCCTCCCACATCAAAGTCCAAATCTTTCCTGGTTTTATCTGTCCTAAAGTAATCAAGAAAGCTAGTGCGGCTGATTTGGCATTGGCACCGTCGCCTTCCGCGCTAATCACTCGCCCTCGCCCGGTGCTGCTCTTCTAGTAGTGGTGGTATAGTACTGCTGCTAGTTGGTAGGTAGGTGGTGGAGGCGAGGGGAGGGGAGGAGGAGATGGTGGCGGCGGCGCTCGGCGGGGGGCGGAGGAGGCGGGTGTGGCGGTGGGCCATGCGGGCGGCGGCCAGCGCGGTGGTCTGGACGGCGGTGGTGCAGCTGGCGTCCATCGCCGGGCTCTGGCGGCCGCGGGTCCTCGCGGACTGCGGGGGCGGGGGAGCCGCCGGCCTCGCCGCGCTCGCCGGCGAGGACCGCGCCGCGGCGCGGCTCTCCCCGCCGGCGCTCGTGCCCAGGAGTGAGCGCTCGCCCTCCTCTCCTTCTTGCTCCCCCCTTCTCCTTGTCGCTTTCCTATGATGGTGTAGCTTGCGCGATCTGGGGGGAGCTCGTGGCTCTCGGATTTGGGCGGACGGGCCTTTCTCAGCCTGACCTAAATGTGGATTCGTATCTTATAGTTCCTCTGTTGAAAATGGTCATTTGCTATATTTAGTGCTGATTCGGCATGATGGGCGCTTATTCTGCAAATGAAATCTGCAATTGATGCCATCGAACGATCACGGGGCTTGCTTGCTTTGCAGTTTAAATTGGTTCTGCGCCTGGAATACATTTCTCAGGCATGTGGCGCATGATGAGATCGAAATGTATGGAACTCAATGCGCCGAGCTAGCTCTGGTTGATGCAAACTTCTGTTGATTTGTTTCACTAAATAGATATTTGTAGCATTTGAGCAGCTTTCTTTGATGGGTGCATTATTAGAAGACGATTGGCACATCTTGTTGTCTCAGCCTTTTGTTGGCACTACAGCTGATTAGGCCCCTCTGACTTTCTGCAGGAATTTATAAAAGCAATGGCTATTTACAAGTGACTTGCAACGGAGGCCTCAATCAAATGCGCGCCGGGGTTTGTACCTTAGCTATATATAGTAGCTTCTTGTTGCTTTATCGCCTGGTTAAAGGCTGCAAGCCAACACAACTGTTGATGTTTTATTTCATTGCAAATTGCTTATCAGTGGCATCTTGCAGATATGTGATATGGTGACCATAGCACGCTATTTGAATCTAACATTAGTGGTGCCTGAACTGGATAAAAGGTCTTTTTGGGCTGATCCGAGGTAATTTTTTTACATGACATCAAGACATTGTTCAGTAGGATAGACAATATTCCTGTTCTGTGAGTTGTCTGCCCTGATTTGCTTTCTGAAAATACTCTAGCATGACTTATCGTCTTGTGCTGTTGCGGAACAGCTTTCATCTCCACATTTCAGAACTACTAAGGATTCTTTTATGTCAAAAATTTTTGTTGAATGGGAGTTCTTTATTCTATTACGTGTTCATTTGCAAATTAGTTTTCTATTCTCATTTTGCAGTGAATTTGGAGATATTTTTGATGTGAATCACTTCATTAATTCCTTAAGAGATGAACTGATGATCGTGAAAGAACTGCCATTGAAGCTCCAGCTAAAAACTAAGAGAAGACTTTACTCGCTACCTCCCATCAGCTGGTCAAATGAGACATACTACCGAAAGCGGGTACAAATGTTTTTTCATACTGCAGGTTTCTTGTAGCAGCACAGTTAGCTATGTGATCTGAAAGTTGCTCTCCTGCAGATACTACCTCTTGCTAGGAAGCACAAAGTAATTCATTTCAATAAAACAGATGCCCGCCTTGCAAATAATGGCCTCCCTATCCAGCTCCAAATGCTGCGTTGCCGTGTCAATTTTGAGGCTTTGAGATTCACCCCACAGATTGAGGCCCTTGGCAGAAAACTTATATCCACCCTTCAGAGAAGTGGGCAATTTGTTGTGCTCCACTTACGCTATGAAATGGACATGCTCTCCTTTTCAGGCTGCACACATGGCTGTTCTGACAAAGAATCTGAGGATCTCACTAGAATGAGGTTTGTCTTTTGCATCACCATTTACATCTAGTACTTACACGGTATGCTGTGCTGCTTTGCTGCCTTAGTAGATATAAACTAATTGTATTAGAACTGCAGATATGCATATCCATGGTGGAAAGAAAAGGAGATTGATTCTGAAGCGAAGAGGCTTCAGGGACTATGCCCCCTCACACCTGAGGAAATTACTCTAGTGCTTAAAGCCCTAGGATTTACAAAGAATACACTGATATATATTGCCTCTGGTGAGATCTATGGAGGTGAAAGGCGGTTGGCAGCTCTGAAGGCTGCATATCCTAGATTGGTGAGTGCCTTTTTCTTTCATGTGCAATGTTCCCTGAGATTTTAGTTGGGCACTAATTCGTTCAGTTTGTCTTAAATCAGGTAAGGAAGGAGAGGCTTTTATCTCCAGATGAACTGCGGCCATTCCAGAACCATTCAACCCAGATGGCAGCATTGGACTACATGGTTTCCATAGCAAGTGATGTTTTCATCCCCAGTTATGATGGGAATATGGCAAGGGTTGTTGAAGGTCACCGCAGGTCTGCTTCTTTGGAATCAGATAGAAGTTTTTACTTGTGGTTTGTTTCTAAGTACATTAGTCAAGGAAAAATTTGAGCTTGATACTTTCAATTCTTAGAGGAACAACCGCAAAAGTTTATCTATGCTTTGTAGTGACTTTAAAACTCTAACATCAAGGTTATACTGATGAACCTTTTCATTGATCCTTTTTTAGGTACACGGGCTTTCGCAAAACCATCCTTTTGGACAGGATGAAAGTTGTCGAACTTTTGGATCTTGTCCAAGGAGGTGCAATGACCTGGGATGAATTCTCTGCTGCTGTGAAGGAGGCACACAAGAATCGCATGGGCCAACCTACAGACCGAAGGATAATGCCTGGCTGGCCCAAGGAAGAAGACTATTTCTATTCTAATCCTCAAGAATGCCTTGGTTCCAATGTGGGATTAAGAGATATTTTATGATATTGCTTCTTGGAAAAGCATTGTCTCTTGAGTACTGGGTCCTTAACATGATAATGTAGTGTGTTCCCTCAGCGACACCAGCTCTTCTGTACAGCTGACCACAGTTCTTTCTGCTTACTGAGCATTTACTTCCTCGTACAGGCAGGCTTACTCCTCAAATGTTTATAACCAGATGTCCTCACAGAATAAAGCTTATAAAAGAAGCTCAGGATCTCCAGGTTCAGAAAGAAGAGATGCAGCTACTCCTTTCCCATTGTAGTTATTCATTAATTGATCATTTTTTTAAATCTCATTCCCACCTTCTGTTTCTGCTATGTTCATTGTTTAGGAGCAGCAGCTCTGACTCTGATCATGCATATGTAGGGCATCAGTTTCCTCTTTTTTTTTGCTAGTAATTTCTCTTCAAAGTTTTTCTTTCTGTACTGCTGTACTAGTCACCAAGACCACTGAAATTTTCAGTTCACACACAACTTTCCTGACAAACACAATTCTTGACGGATTAAGATACCGATCAATGTTTTTTCTTCTGCGAACGCCTGATTCATGGAGTGTAATATGCGTATAAACAACTTCTGCATGATTGTTGCCCCGTTTTCTGTACGTTGATCAGTACCTCTGCAGCCAAATCAGTTGATGACAACTTCCTTGCACGCGTCGTTTGAACCTAAACGATTGATCTCTTGACGCAATATTTTACTGTATTTTCTTGTTGAGTATGACAACGATTCCTCCACGTCTCAGTTCTCTAAACATAATCTTGTGATCCCCTTTGTCAGTTATGTCTTGCGGGCTTGAAGATAGCACACATTGATTGCCAAATTGTTTGTCAAAGTTTGCCGCTTTTCTTTTTGGCTGAACTCGTCGATTGTTAGACCGTGAGAATGAATGAGGCGTTTTAATTGGCTAGCAAAATGAAATGGTATGCGGCTAAATTAGTGAATTCGTGATGGTACTCGCATGCTGATTCAACATGAGGATTTCGAGCGGCAATGAAATCGTTTGGAAAAAAAAAAAAATGGGTACGAAGTTAAATTAGAGCGCTTGGAAAAAAAAAATGGTATTCAGAAGTAAAAATATTTTAAAATTTTTTTTGTAAAAAGTACAAAGGGCCCAACCGGGTTCGAACCGGTGACCTATTGATCTGCAGTCAATTGCTCTACCACTGAGCTATGGACCCTTTTTGTTGCTGTTCTTAAATATAATTATTATGATATATCAAAGGGATGAATGGTCGACAGCACACCCTCGAAAAGATTTTAGTTTTTTTTAGAGGATTTGAGTCTTCGAAGTTTTTTCTCAAAAGTTTTGAGTAATAACTTCGTATAGCATACATTATACGAAGTTATACGATAGGTACACGGGCTTTCGCAAAACCATCCTTTTGGACAGGATGAAAGTTGTCGAACTTTGGTATTCAGAAGTAAAAATATTTTGTTAAAAAAATTGTAAAACTTTCAAAGGGCCCAACCGGGTTCGAACCGGTGACCTATTGATCTGCAGTCAATTGCTCTACCACTGAGCTATGGACCCTTTATGATGATGATCTTAAATATAATTATTATGATATATTCAAAGGATGAATGGTCGACAGCACACCCTCGAAAAGATTTTAGTTTTTTTAGACGATTCGAGTCTTCGAAGCTTTTTCTCAAAAGTTTTGAAGCCACGAGATAAATGCTCTTTATTCCACCTTTCATCATCAGTTTCGACTTTTTGAAGACACGTTTCAAAACTCTCGAAATTTAGTTTCGAACATCTAACCCTTGCAACCACAATTACCACTGTCCACTGCAACCATGGGTCTCTCTCTCAAACCAAGTAGGAAGTTTAACAAACCAGTTCGATCATGTTGGTGCACAGTTGCGCATTGTACGGTCATCCTAAAATACGGGAAAAAGGTGCACATAAACAATCGAAACAAGAACACTCGCTTGTGCATAATGCATGCATGCTCTCCCTCTATTTTGCAGCAGCAGCAGCAGGGGGCAGCAAGAAGCTGAGGAGTATTTCGTTGAAGAGCTTGGGATCCTCCTGATGCGCCAGGTGCCCTGTGTTCGGGATCACCTTCACCGTCGCCTTCTCCCCGAGCTTCCTGCAAAAGACAAGAAAAGAAAAGAAAAGAAAAATCAATTGAATTTAATTTTGCTTGATTTATTTTCGTATCAGCATGAAGTACGAATCTCTCAGGCAATATTAATCAAACCATCGAAACCAAGGAGGGTCAGGAACTCAGGTTCACTGTGGCTGGTCTCTAGTGATGAGAAACTAACTAACTGGATGCAGGATTAGTTAACCAGGCTTACTCTTTCACTACGTGCGCCTTCTCCACTGGGAAGATCTGGTCGAACTCTCCCCAGATGATCAACACCTCCTGCATGCAGAAGCGCAAGATCATGCGTGTTTAACCGTAATTAATTAGTTTGCCGGTGATGTTAGAGTGGGGGTAATTTATTAATTACCTGAGGCAGAGGAGTAATCTGGAAGCCTTGGCCGGTGACGATCCCCTTGATGAGCTCTATCTTCTCCTCTCTTCGCTCCGCGAAGTATTTCTGCATGCACAACTATCAACTCCATGTGCCTTGCGAGTTTTTTTTATATATATTTTTTTGAAGATGCAAAACTTCATCTATGCATTACCAAGGGAGCAAGAATGCAAGGTGCTATGCCATTGCTGTGTCCAGTGACATGTAAACCGTGGGACCCATATATAACCAGGTCCACATGCGAAGGGCAAAGACAAACTGTCCAATATAGACGTGCGTAGGATATCTGTCCCTAAAAGCATATTATGTCATGTATCTATAACACCCTGGCCCAAAATTACTTAGAGTCTAGCCCACCTACGTAGCTGGTCCACGCATGCCTAGCACCCCGACTTTTCAGCCTCGCTTCGTTCGTTCAAAAGGATTAACCCGAGGTGCTATGTTTGGCTCCAACAGACATTATATGCTGCTACAACTCTTTCTTAACTAGTAATATGAGACTAATCCCACCATCACATCCACATGGGCCTCACAACAGATCGGACCGAAGTATTACAGTATCATTGGACAGTCATGTCAAAGCGTACATAAACGTCTTTACTTATATTCTAGCAAACCGCTGGGTGAAAATAAAGGAGAGAAGCAGGTCCTTTGCATTGGTACTGTGGCATCATACTCCAAGATCGATAGGAAAAAATACATCACAAAAATCATCATAGTCTATTATGGCTATGTTTAATTCAATTTAAAATGAAAATGTAGTCTAAACGGACTGTTTTGTTTGGTGGTTTGTAGTCGTCTTTTAGATATCATTGTCTTTAGATATCATGGTGTTTTCTTCATGATGCTCTCGAAACAAAATTGTAGTGTTTTTCCATATCTAAAGACTCACTGAAAGCCTACGATCAACTTCCCTATCTACAGAACTGTCTTCACAGCTGTTGGGTAAAGATGTGGCATCGTCTTCATGTCGCTTGACAAAGGAATTAGATTCAGCAGCTCCGTCTGCAACTTGGTTTAAGATAATTAAAGACAGAGACATGTCTATTATAGGGCTAATATTTTTAGGGTTAATAGGATATATACCACTGCTCAAACCTGAAATTTGAGAATTGCCATAGTTCATTTGCTTATTATTGGATATATGCCATTACGAAAACACGTTTATTCGATATTTGTCACTGTGTGCGACACGTGTCCTTTTTTTTTGTAATGGACAATGGCAAATTTTGAAAAGAGAAGTTTGGGTGGTGGCATATGTCTAATTAAAAGTAAAAAAAATGGGACAAATGTCGCACATAATGGCAAATATCGAATAAATATGTTTTTGTAATGGCATATATCCAATAAGCAAATATGAACGATAGCAATTCTCGAATTTTGGATTTGAGCAGTGGCATATATCCTATTAACCCATATTTTTAAGATGGTTTTTTTAGGTTGATTTGTCTCGGCGATTTTAGTGTGTTAACAACAAACTTAGATGCATGGGTCAACATGTCGACGGGATAAATGCACAAACCACTACCATTACCATGCACGTACAGAGGATCGATGCTTCCTTAATTTGGCGCTAATGCAGATCAGCATAGATGACGTCATGCTTACGCTTAGCTATGGTGGCCGCTGTCGGTGGTGGAAAGATCGATGTGATTCGCCACCAAATCGTTGGTAAGCTGGTGCGATGATTTCATTCCGTTTGCCTTTAGTCCGGGCCATCAGTCCACCACCTCACTAAACCCTAGCTAGCTTGCCTAAGTTGCCTTTCATGATTCATGGCCGCCGCCATTGCCGATGGCCTCACCTCATCTACTGTAATACGGAGTACTTCCTCCGTTCTAAATTATAGTTCGTTTGACTTTTTTGACACGTACTTTGACCACTCGTCTTATTCAAATAATTAGTGAAAATATGAAAAAACTCAAGTCATTATTAAAGTACCTTTCATGATAGATTAAATCATAACAAAAATAAATTATAATTATAAATTTTTTTGAATAAGACGAATGATCAAAGTACGTGTCAAAAAAGTCAAACGACCTATAATTTGGAACGGAGGGAGTACTATGTATGCATGCATGGGTGTGACGTACGTACCCGGAGGAGGTCGCGGACGAGGCACTCGGGGATGTACTTGGGCGGTCGGTGGACGCAGAGCGCCATCAGCCGCCGAAGCGCCTTGCTGTCCGCCGGCGCCAGCAGCTCCGCCACCTCCGCCACGCCGCCCTTCGCCGCCAGCGCGCGGTCGTCGTCGGCGCCCTTCGCCGCGTCGGCGTCGCACAGCACCACCTTCCCCGCCCTGCACTCGCCGTCGCCGGCGGCGCCGCCCAGCGCCCGCGCCAGGTGGTACGCCACGAGCCCGCCGTAGCTGGTTCCCACCACGTGCACCTCGCCGGCGACGCGGAGGTTCCCGCCGCCGGCGAGGAGCTTCGCGATGGCGGCGGCCTGGAAGGCGTCGGAGCGGGCCGGGGCGCGCGTGGTGGAGGCGCCGAAGAAGACGAGGGTGGGCACCACCAGGTCGAAGTGGCGGGAGAGGGGGCCCACCTGCGCCGCCCACTGCCACGTGGGGTCCGGGCCGAAGCCATGGATGAGCACCACCACCGGCTTCTGCGTGGCGCCGGAGGCGGCGGCGGCGGGGAGGAGGAGGGAGGGGTGGGCCCAGAAGTGGAGGGTGGTGTCGTCGTCGACGGCGGCGGAGTGCGGGCGGAGGCCGGCGGAGGCGAACATGCGCCGGAACACGGCGTTGAGGAGGGACACGCCGAACCCCATGCCTCCTCTCGTCTTTGCTGGCTTTGCACTTTGCTTGCCACTGTCTATCGCTGCCTGCTCTTCGGCTCCTAGTTTGGCTAGATATTCGCTTTAAATAAAGTATAGGGTTTGTTTGGCTTTAATTACACTGTCTTCGATGCTATTGTTTGGTGGGAACGTTGCTTAATCACATTTAGCTTCTAAGCATTAGGCTCAGCTGATGGTGTGGTAGGGAATAAGGCCAGTGCCAATGCCAAAGCTCTGTATATTTCCTTCTCTTCAATTTGCTTTTCTTCTCTGCTGAAAATACATGCATACTTTGTATCGAATTTTAATTTATATATCATTACATCTCTTGCACACAGTCGCTTAGTTTTTATACGACATTGTTGAAAACTTATTTTTAATTCAGTTACAAAGCATACCAAAAAATTCTAAAAAAAACCACAATGCTAGTGTATATAATAATTTTAAGGGACTAGCTACAACGCAGGCGCCTGTGTTGTATCATTTAGCGCAGGTGATTGAATTTTCAATATAAAAACATAGAGATTTCAGCGACAAGCACAACCAAAAATAGTACAAAAGATGTGAAAAATTTAAACAAAGCAAAAATAGTCATAGCAACTAAATATGATTAGTGTATTTACGTCCTGCTTACATTGATATGATCAAATAAAATAACATTTTTTATGAAAAAAAATCATTTTTTAGAAATAAAATGAAGAAAATGCATTTTTTATGCTCGTGAGAAGATTTAGAGTTTTTGTCTGCGGCATACGAGCGCATCTGTGCATGCCTTGCCGGCTTGCCCCTAAGGCCACGAGCTCACGAATTTGTGCCGTATGTACCGCACGTAGCGCCTGTCTACAATCTCAGACGTCAAGTGATTGAAAATCGACTGCGCCAACTCAAGGAATGCAGGCGCCTCCAAACGAGTAAAACCGTAATTTGAATCTATATTTTTATGCTTTATAAAAAGTTTTTTGTATTAAATATATACGCAAAACATTTTAAACATAAAAAATATCTTAAAATTACTAAAAAAATTGTACAATGAGGAAATTGCACCTTAGATTTATGAAGTTGCCCCCCGTTCTCACATAGGTACATGAAGTCCAAACCTAGCATTTCCATTCATAATGTTGGGTTTTTGTTCCATTATTGGTTCAAAGCAGTTTATACAGGACGGTTTTGTAATTAACATGACATCCTATTGACAAAACAACTATTATTGGTACATCTTAAGTTTGCCATCACATAACAAAACAGTAGATTGGCATTACATAACAAAACAGATTGGCAACCAGAGGGAACAAAACAAATATGAAATGGAAACAATGAACGCTCACACGTGCTAATGTTCATTGGGTGTTAGCATGCTAATATTAGATCTGTGCCATCAAATCCTAGAGAAGCAGCTTAAATATGGAGAGACGAAAACCTCTTTCCCCACTTAGGAAGTTTGGAGGGTTCAAGATAGTGTTTAAGCGAGAAAATGATTTCCTTCCTCCATGTCTGAGCCGTTTTCTCATAGATTCAATGGTTAAACCTGATGTTAGCACGTTAACGTTTAATGGACATTATCTCTATTTTGCAGCAGCGGCTTCATGAGGCATCAAGAAGCTGAGGAGGATGTCATTAAAGAGCTTGGGATCCTCCTGCTGCGGCTGGTGCCCCGTGTTGGGGATTATCTTCACCGTCGCCTTCTCACCAAGCCTCCTGCAAAAAAGGATCGATTTGCTCTATTTCACATATATATTGAGCACGCACTTGATTGAGTATAATCAATTGTTCAAGCCAGAAGCACGCACTGAAATGGTTTTTTTTTTTCGAGGGAACACAGATATGGGGTTATGGCGAAAAAGAGTTCAGACTTTCTGTCTTTACCTTGCATAAATTTGGCAATTGACCAAATAATTATAGTTTCCTTCTTTTGGGGCATCATAATTATTTTATTCTATTAATACATCACACTATAATTACCATCACAAAGTTAGTATCTATAACTTTGCAATATAAAAGATGAAAACTAAGGTATTTCAAATTATCTAAATCTTAAAGCACATTTTTCACGTACTCCGTCCATATTTGTTTATTAGGATGGTTTGTTTTTCCCTCATGTTTTACCTCATTTCTTCTTCCTCCATCCCTTCTTTTTGTTCCTTTTTTGACTTCCGCTCTCATGCAGCAGCGAACTGCCTCTCCATTGTTCCCTAGCCACCATATTGCTCGTCGCGGGCCATCTCGCCAACCATCATTGCCTTTCCCGCCCCATATTCTTCTCCTCTAGCATTGATGCTTGAATCTAGTGACCCAGTCGGAGCGGCAATGCCCGGATTCAGTGAATAGATCACTCTCCTCCTTCTAGTTGTGCGCAAAGCCGCCAACTGCCACCACACGTTACAACCAGTTTGTCGTGATGCTTCCCAAGGGCCTTACCTCGGCCCAAGAAGAAGAGGGGTGTGTAGCTTATGCTCGGTGAAGGAGGGGTAGGGGGTCTCATCAGCTGGCTGAGGAAGAAGGGTGAGACTGAGCGACGAGACAACTAGAAAAGGACGAGGGGCCAAGGTCCCCATAGTTGGAGGGTGATGGGCGATAATGACAAAAGATGCCATATGTTGTGACTATGACATATTTTTCTAATTTGTGTTATTTTATAACGCTAAATTTATGTAAAAAAATTTGTGACGATATTTTGTTTTTAATCTGATTTCTGACCTTTTGCATTAGCATCTATCCAATTTATAGCCCTAAAATGGGAGAACATGGAAGAGGCATTGATCTATCTATATCTTGTAGTAAATCTGGAAAGAATTAATCAAGCTTACTCTTTCACTACGTGGGCCTTTTCCACGGGGAAAATCTGATCGAACTCTCCCCAAATGATCAACACCTCCTGCAGAAGAGCAAAAAAAAAATAACTTCATTATTTTTTATGAAAAGGGAACGTGCAATTAATATTAATTATAATCAATTTGTAGCTAATTGGGTATATATATACCTGAGCGAGAGGGGCAATCTGGAAGCGTTCGCCGGTGACGATACCCTTGACGAGCTGAACGACGTCATCTCTTCGGTCCGCACGACAATATTTCTGAGCAGGTACACGCAAGAAGTCGCAATAGAATTAATCAAAGGGAGCGACTCCGGGAATAGAATTAATCAAAGTTAATGGGAGCGACTCCGGGATGGACGTCCGTTCGTTGGGACGTCCGCCCGAGGCCCAGCCCAACTGCACACACAACAACGCACGCCCCGCACTTTAATGCATATCTCTTCTTCGCGCATGCATCCTCACATGCCATGCAACGTGCTTACGTGCGTTCTCTCACCATTGGTAATTTTTGCATACAACATTGCTCACATCAGCTTTGACATCAACATTTTTTCTTTAAGATTCCTTCCTCGTTTTTTCTTTAAATGATCATAACTTTTGACTGGGAGCTCCAATCAACAGACCGTTTGCGCCAACGCGTTCCTCGTATTTTTTCGAATAAAACAAGACTCATGTTGCTATATAATTTTTTACTGTAACAATTTGTCTATACTAATGGAACAAATAATTTGGTCTGTTGGAACAATACGTCTAATACGATGGAACAACTTGGTATTTGGCCTACTGGAACAATAGGCTAAGCCCAATTGGAACAATGCATTTGGTCTGATGGAACAAGTTGCATACTTATTGGAACAATATATTTGATCTGCTGGAATAGTAAAAAAAAATACCTACTAGAATAAGAAGGTTTGCTTACTGAAACAATAATTTTTGTTTGTTGGAACAATAAGATTTGTCTATTAGAACAAATAAAAGTTGACTATTGAAACAATAAGGTTTGTGCTACAAGAACAGTTGAACTTTGCCTACTGGAACTATAACTTTTGTCTTATGGAACAATAAATTTATCTTCTGAACAAATAAAAGTTTTGACTACCGGAACAATAAAGTTTGTTTACTGAAACAATAAAGTTTGTCCTACTGAAATAGTTGAGCTTTGCCTACTGGAACAATAACTTTTACCTTCTGAAACAATAACTTTTGCCTACTGGAACAATAAAGTTTGTCTACTGAAACAATAAAGTTTGTCTGTTGAAACAATGAGTCTAACCTACCGTAACAATCTATCTTGCCTGCTGGAACAATAACTTTTGCCTTCTGAAACAATAAATTTGCCTTCTGAAACAATAATGTTTGCCTTCTGGAACAAATAAAAGTTTTGACTACCGGAATAATAAAGTTTGCCTACTGGAACAATAAAGTTTGTTCTACTGGAATAGTTGAGCTTTGCCTAGAACAATAACTTTTACCTTCTGAAACAATAACTTTTGCCTTCTGAAACAAATAAGGTTTTGGCTACCGAAACAATAAAGTTTACGTACTGGAACAATAAAGTTTGCCTACTGGAACAATAAAGTTTATCTGTTGGAACAATAAAATTTGTCTACTGGAACAATAAAGAAGAAACGCGACGTGCTGCATGCATGCATGGATATTATGATCGAGCGTATCGATCGATGATACAATGCATGCAACGGCTGATGATGATGCATGCATGCACGCTGCGTTGAAAATCTCCCCAAAAGATACGTGTACAGCAACGTAAGTACTTCAGTGCGTGTGGGAGGGCGACATGTCCATGGGGGTGGCTGTGCATTCCGACGGAGCGAGGGCTGGGCCGGGCGTCCGACGGATCGGACGCCCGGTCCCAAGCATTTTCGTTAATGAAATTAAACAGAAATGAAAAATAATTTAATAGCTTGTTGGTCAATGCCACCCAATATAATAGTCGCTTTGGGATGATCAATAGTAAGCTCAGCAAGCTAATTAACCTATAATACCCAATTATGGGATTAATTGATTATTCCTCACTTCAAATCAAATAAAATTAAAATGTGAGGGGAAGCAACCCAGAAGCGTTGGATCATGGACGAACGGCTAGGCGAGGCTACAGCAGTACGTCCAGCAAGGCGTGTACGTGTACCGGTGTACGTACCCGGTGGACGTCGCGGATGAGCCACTTGGGGATGTGCGTGGTCATGGTCTGGCTGTGCACGGTGAGCTCCATCAGCCGCCGCAGCGCCTTGCTGTCCGCCGGCGCCATCAGCTCCGCCACCTCCGCCACGCCGCCCTTCGCCGCCAGCGTGCGGTCGTCCTCGGCGCCCTTCAACGCGTCGCACAGCATCACCTTCCCCGCCCTGCACTCGCCGTCGCCGGCGGCGCCGCCCAACGCCCGCGCCAGGTGGTACGCCACGAGCCCCCCGTAGCTGGTGCCCACGACGTGCACCTCGCCTGCGATGCGGAGGTGCTCGCCGTCGGTGCGCGCGTGGTGGAGGCGCCGAAGAAGAGGAGGGTGGGCACCACCAGGTCGAAGTGGCGGGAGAGGGGGCCCACCTGCGCCGCCCACTGCCACGTGGGGTCCGGGCCGAAGCCATGGATGAGCACCACCACCGGCCGCGGCCGCTGCAGCTTGGAGCTCGAGGTCGAGGAGGCATCGCCGTTGGAGGAGGGGAGGAGGAGGGAGGGGTGGGCCCAGAAGTGGAGGGTGGTGTCGTCGTCGATGGCGGCGGTGCGCGGGCGGAGGCCGGCGGAAGTGAACCTGCGCCGGAATACGGCGTCGATGAGGGACACGACGAATCCCATTGCTATCTTTGCTTCTGCTGTAGTGCTGTGGTTTCTTTGCCGTTATTAAATAGTAGCTATCTCTGTGTGCAATGTAGATGGCCACTTCAATCATCTATGTCCAATGATATAGCCAACAACTAGTTATAAATTAAATCATATATATCATTTATAGATAGCATGTATATAGATAGCGTCTTCGATGGACTATAGTTACCATAAAAATTGAATCAGCTATAGATTGGCTATATGTTAATAGCTACTAGCTAGTCTATATCTCTCTTTCCTCCATATAAAAAAAATTGAGTTGACATCCTTATAACTAACTGACTAAGCACCATCTCTGATGTTCTAAAGAGCCCATGCTACTCATTGCATGTCTCTCGCTTGGAGCTCATGTAGTTGTCTGTCGTTGCCTAGTTGTTGTTATAATTATTGGGCCTGGCCCATTTAATATCTAAATAATTTCTGAAAAATCTCAAAGGCCCATGTATGCATGAGGCATGTGAAATTCTTTAGTACCATATTGCTAGTGGGATGAGTGGAGGACATGCTTAAATAGTGGAGCTTGCTCCCTCCCAACAAAAATTCAAGTTGTTTTGAGCAATTTTTCCCCCCCTCAGAATCAACATTTCGTTGAACATCTAATGGAAACCTACACTGTTGCCTTTAGCCTATGCACTACCAGTTGTTTTTATTAGATAAAGACTACAGAGATTACTCACAAGTTTATATTACTCAAAAGGGTATTTGCATAGCTTGAGTCTGCACTAATAACATGGTAGGCCATAGGGATTCGAGAACATGGTATGCGAAAGGAGGCCATATCTTGTTGCTTGCATGTGTATCCACAGTAGTGCCAGAAGGCACATGCAACAATGTGGGAATATTAAGAGACAAAAAGTAGGAAGAGTTAAGTAATATGGATATTTTCATGTGTGTATTACATATGGGTATTATCATTGGGTGAACAAAACAATGACCTTTAATCTGGCATTCAAGGATCTCCATTTGCTTGTTTTAGGGCTTGTTTGGGAGCCCGTATCCCGGCTCGGATCCTGACCCATTCCCAGGGATTCGATCCGCGGAGGAAAAATTGCCTGGGTTTTTTCTTTGCTGCATTTGGATGTCCATGGGGCAGGGATTTTGTGGCCTGTTCCCCTCCCTATCCCCAGGGAAACCACGCTTGTCTCCCGACTCATGGTTTTTTTCCGTCATCTTCCTCTCGATTCGCTCGCCTCCACAAACCTAGCTACCGCCAGCTCCCTCACTCCCGACTCGCCTCCACCCTTCCCCTCCCCTCCCCTCCGCCTCCGCCCCTCCGCATCGGCGCCGTTGCCGCCTCCGTCCCCTCTGCCTCCCCGCCGCCGCCGCCGCCGCCTCCCCGTCCGCCTCCGTCCCATCCGCTTCCCTCTCCGCCTCCCCGCCCCAGCCACAGCTGTCCTTGTCTCTGACGAAAGGAGAAGGGAGGCGCCGCATGGGCCCTTCGCGTCGACGACGGGAAGAGGACGGCGGCATCGCCAGCGAGAGGAGGAGGGGGCCGCTGCCTCGGCCGTAGGGGATGCCAGCAAGAGAGAATGGGGGAGGCATCGTTTCTTTGGTGGAAGAACATGTGGAGTATGGGGGAAGAACGGGGATGAAAGGGGAAGAAGAAGGGAAGCACCAGGGAAATGAAATGACCAAAAAAACCCCTAGTGGATTTTTTTCACCGGGTTTTGCTCCCCTTTGCTCCCAAACAAAGCCTTAGGGAGAAGGTGGGTTCCTTGATGGGGAATTTGACAAGTGTGTTAGAACATTGCAATAAATTCAATGTCTTTATTGCAATGCTTGCTCCTCTATTTAAGGGACTTAAGGATCTTGCAAAGTACTACAAGCACAATTCTACCATTTTTCTGCCACTAAAGCAAACATAATTCTAGATACTTGACGTGAGTTGTTCATTCAGGCCTTCTTCGATTGCTCGTTCTGTGCCGTTCTGTTCAGTTCCAGCCAGGGAGGCAAAACGCGTACACGCATTGATGGTTGAGTAGCTGCGAACTGGGACCAACAGGGCAACCAAAACGCAACAAACTGAACAGAAACGAGCTACCGAACAGGGCATCAGTGGAGTCCGCACGTCCTCCTTTGATTAGCTATCAATGACACCTTTTTTTTACCTTGTGTTCATTCTATTACTTCTAGTTCCACGCTCTAGTCCTCCGACTCCATTTTTCCTTGGTCACACCATTGAAGTCTCGAAGCAAATCTTAGTGTGGTTTGTACCTAGATCGATAGCATTGACCGAGGGCTGAATCTTGCGCGCTAAGCAGCCCAAGGTGTTGGACCAGACTTCGAATCCATGGTCATTGGTCACCTACAACAAAGTTATGTTGTGAGAAATATAAATTGGAAAACAAAGATACTAATAGATTTGACAATATGCCTCCAAAGTATTATTTGAGACCAACATATCATAGACACATAAATGAGACTTAAAAAAATAGTTTTACAATATTTAGAAAAACTACTAAAAGCCACGAAAAAATCATTGCAAATTAATTAAACATGTAGGTTATATAAAAGAAACAAAATTTGTGCTACATTAAAATTCAACTTTACTCAACGCTGAAACAATTGTTGCGAAAAATTGGGGCATATTGTCAATTACCCTCCGAGGAAATGGAGTGGAGAGTGAAATGCAGTAATTTTCATCAAAGGCAGGGTGCAAACTACAAAAGTGTAGGGTTTGGTTTCCTCGCTTCCATACTCCCAGAGCCATCTACGCCGCCGACCCTTCCCCTCCCCTCCCCTCTCCGTGAAGAATAGGCGGCGGCGGCGGCGACGGCGACGGCGAGTGCCTTCAATTGCTGACGACCGCGCATCAGAAGAAGAGGTCAGCTTGCCGATTCTTCGATTCTCAGTTAGCGATTCTCTGTTTGGGGAACAAAGCAGTCAGATTTGTGCGCGCCGCGCATCTCCTGATTCGCGCCTCTCTTCTTGATTTGTTCTTGGCAGTGCCTTCTTCTTGCTGAGGAGAGATGGCAGGGATGGGCGACATGCCGATGAGGCCGCGGCCGGGGCCGCCAATGCAGCACCGGGGGCCTCCCCCCATGCCCCGCGTCCGCCCGGAGCCCATCGATCGCGAGAAGGTCAGCTCCCGGCGACCCTAACGATGCGTTCGACCTGTAGTAGATAGATTCATGGATGCCAGTATGCACACGCAATTCAGCCGCGTTAGGTTAGGTTAGGTTAGGTTAGGTTAGGTTAGATTGGGTTTTGCATTCAGAGGAATGCGAAAGCTGACTGATTGATCACTCACTTCCTATCGGATTCTTGTGCAGACCTGTCCTCTCCTTCTCCGGGTTTTCACAAAGGTAAGCATCCTCTTGCCTTGCTATTCTTATTTGTTGCCATCCGCCCATCCATATGATGTGCTTTTTCGTGCTGATTAACAATCCATTTTGCGCTTTTAGTACTCTGACACTTCTATGAATGCTGGCGCAAACGATGAATGTATTTTATGGCGCGGATAGTCATAGCAAAGTAATAGGAAAGTCTGCCATTTTCTGGATAATGCTAATAAAATATGGTTCATGATTGCTTTGCTTGCGCTTTACTTTCTTATGGATGTATATGTTCTGGTGCCTTGATCTAATTGCACAGATTGATCTGTCCACATGACATCTGCAGTTGAATTAAACTTGAATAGGTATCTAACTGGAAACAATAGCTTGGTGGTTGGTAGGAAAACCTGTGTATACTATAACATTAGGTGATATGTTTTTTTACCTTTTATCCAACATGAAGCTTAGCTAATTAGAGGCCAAAAGGAAAGGCACAATTAGTTTAAAAGCTTACTACTGAAGATCTCAAAACAAATGAGGTCACACATCTCAGATTTGCACTTCTTAAAATCTTAGTTAATATTAACCTATTTAGCATGGTTTAAAAAGCTTGCAATTCTTATGTAGTTATTGAGCATGCTAGCATGTCATCCAAGTTTAAAAACTGCAACTCGACAACCTTAGATGTTCATTGCTGAAGGAGTGTTCTATTGGTGTTGGACATAACTGTGCGCTCAGTTAAAGAGAAACTACTTTGCTGTCCTTTTGGAATTCACCACCTTTGGCTGAAAGCAGTACTAGATCAATGTGAATAAGTTCTAGAGTCTATTTTTAAGATAAATTTATCTGGTTGGATGTTGATCTGTTAAATAAACTATGATCTTTATGATGCCCAGCTTTTATCTTTTGTAATAATTCTGAACAATTACTTTTTAGCTCATATCCTGTCAAAGAAATACTCAGTAATGCAGGAAACTGATTCTGGTTATCTGTTTGCAGGTTGGTGGCCATCACCAATATGAAGAGTTTGCTGTGAGAGGGAAGGAGCCAAAAGATGAGGTTCAAATTTACACATGGAAGGATGCCACACTCCGCGAGCTCACAGATCTTGTAACTTTCTTACATATCTTACTACCTTTCATTAAGGATTTTCTTTTATAGTGCTGAGGAATGTTTAAATTTACAAAATGCCACCGGGTCTGTCAATTATAAAGAATGGGGCTCAGGTGTACATGTTAATGACATGCAAAGTGGTGATTTGCACTTTCTTTAATGGAAGTCTGATCTGCACTAATGTGGCTATGTTTCAGGTGAAAGAAGTTGCTCTTGCAGCAAGGAAACGGAATGCGAGGTTGTCTTTTGCCTTTGTATACCCAGATAAGAATGGTCGTTTTGTTGTCAAACAGGTAAGAGCTATTGCTGTTGTGACCATCCTGCTGCAACTGTTCTTAACTTCTTTTCCTTCGATTACAAATTACAATCCCAAGCTAACTAGTAGTTGTGTCGGATGTGCATCAATGACCAATGTCAAACCTTTATGAATCCACTAGTGATATGCAAGCATGCTAAAGTGCAAAGCCCATCTGCACTAATTCTTATATCACCACATTGTTGTGCTGATGGTGGAAGATGTTAGTTCTCCTATGAGGAATGAGTTGAATTTTGCATGAATTTCATGATACATTATATACTTGTTCTGGTTCAGACCTTATAGTAATGATATTGGCATACTTTCATTTGAGTCATAACACGAGGCCATGTGTCCATTACAAAGAGTCCATCATTCATGCTATGAAAACAACAACAAATGGCTCTTGTTACAAATTTTTAATGAAAAAATTGCTCGTTATCACTTTATTCTCTGTAACAAAACTGTCAGCTACATCCGTGAATTTCTTCAGTGCAACTCATGTTTCTTTGCATTCCTAGCCTCACTTGTCTTGTTGGATATTGTTAAGGTGGGCACAACCTTTTCTTATGTTCATGCAAGAGGAGGTGATGATGCCAAAACTCTTTCAGAGCTGGGTTTCCAGGTAAACATATGTGCTGTGTTATGCTATTTCTTTTTTTTTTGTTTTTTGTTTTTTTTTGGCTAGGCACTCAAATTGACTGATTTATGCTACCTTATATGCTACCTTATTTTGCAGATAGGGGATTACTTGAGTGTTGCAATATATTGAGTGTCCGGGATTACTTGAGTGTTTCAATGTATTGAGTGGCCCATATGTGCAAAATAGCGTGCTTTGTTGCCCAGCTTTTCTGTAGCACTATCATATAAGCTGGGTGGCAAGACAAGGCATTAGTGATAAGTCGCTCCTTAGTAATAGGGAACTGAAACCGGATTTGCTGTAATACAGGTAACTTCGGGATTTGCTTGACATCTTGAACACTCAGTTGTGAACTTGTGATTGCTTATGGTGTGTTTGGAGCTGTCAGATCTGAAAATATGAACATGGTGCATTTTTTATGGAGATGTACTTCGATGTCTCCTGCTGAATTATAGATACTATATATTCTCAATTGTCAACGTGGGTAAGAGAAAAGTGAGAGTAGCGATGCACGAAAAATCGATGCAAGTAAATAGAAAAATCAATGAGACCTAGAAATAGATTGTCCCCGTTTATGAGACCATACTAGTTCTCAGATTTGAAGTGCCGATTGAGATTGTACGATATTTAGGCACCATCGAGCTATCTGATTGAACACAACATATGGACCCAATAAGTAAAAACAAATTAAACAAAAAACATATGAATGGAAAAATGCGTAGAAGACATGTAAATTACTCAATACGTAAAAAAAAAAATTGGAATAGCCTTAAGCAAATGGAGTTTTGTTCGATTTCCATATTGTGATAGCCGTACACCTTTTTTCTTCACCGCTGACAACTAAACAGCAAACTAGACGACACGGTCATGCTTCCTCTGAGATCCATGGTGCTCCCGTATCAAGCAGAGGTGAGCTCCCCTTGATGGCTCGAGGTCAAGCAACACGCAGCACGCAGGCTAAGCCACTTCAAGAGGTTTTTTGCAATGTTTGGTAATGAAATTGCTCTCTCTTCCAGGTTCCACTCCCTACTTGCAAGAAAAGTGTGACGGATGTGGTTTCTGCAAGATGAGAAGGCATACGTGAGTAACATGAGCACCTGCACGCTGCTAAGAATCACACCAAACATTTCCAATGTTGCTGGGATATTCCTTCGTCAATATAGTGGCGGTTATTACCGTTCTTAACGTTTAATACAGCAAGTGAAAAGGTGCGAATGGCTCACCGGAGCTCATGCAATTTCTTAGACGATTCTCCCGCGGGCACTTTGATCTCCCGCAATTCTGCTCTTCAAATCAAATTCTATCAAGCAGATTTGCTGTCTGGTCTTTTCTGCGCATCCTTTCCTCTCATCCTATGATGTACTCTATGATGCAGGACTTGCTAAGTCTTTTCTGCACATCCTTTCCTATCATTCTATGATGTCCATGCAACAGCCCTTGAAAAGAAATGCTCCAGATCCAGGTGAGATTACAATGACATCTGAATTGTTCCGTCTCGAGTTCCGACCATCTGATGTATTAATTAAATCGTTTAGGGGACATTAGTCATTAACATAGATTGATCTAATCTGCATTCTTGACATCATTGACAAACTTCAGTTCTTGATGGTCCATTTCTTATTAAGCACTTGACCAGGCCACAATACGAAATCCCGCATCAACATTGCTGATGTAATGTATGCTGACTATGTGAAGTAGCATACAGTTTTGTAATGTTTCTTGGAACAAGGTGATTCCTTAGATCCTTTGCCTAATTCTAGTAGTTGCGCGCCTCATCTGTTTAGCGACAAAATCAGCTTCTTTCATTTTCCCATCTTCCTCAAGTGCATGATGAAGTGCGACTAAACTGCGAGGTGCAGCTGCAGCAGAAATGCTGTTCTCAATGATCTCATAGAAAATTCGGAATGCCTCTGAAGCTCTACCACTCATGCAAAGGCCATCCAGGACCAGACTGGGAATTGCCACACCTAAATCATGATGATTCTCCAAGCTAAACATAGTAAGTTCTGCTGCCTCTGTGAACTTCTTTTTCTCGCAAAGGCTCGTGATTATTTTTTCCATCTTAATGTAATAGCCATGGTCATATAGAGATGTAATAATCTTGTAGGCACGGCCATTTATGTTGCTTTCGAACAATGCATCAATCACACTAGTCGAAAGATCTAAATTCTGGCGGATCTTTCTCTCTAGCATTATCTCAATCATATCTGCAGCTTCTTTTGCACAGCCACCTTTCTTCAAAAGCCCCAAAAGAACCGAGTGGAATGTACTTGTGCTAGGCCGAAGGCCACTATTCAGCATCCTGTGCAGGGCCTCCCAAGCAAACTTCATCCTACCTTTCTGCAAAAATCCATCTATCACAGCAATGTAACATTCATCATCAGGAGCAAGATCCCTCTTCAACATTGAAAGCACTAATTGGTAGCCTTCTTCGAAATCTCCATCCTTGCAATGCCCTAGGATCAATGTCTTGAATGCAGGAAAATCAACCGTGCTCCTCCGATCTAAAAGCTGCCCGAACAGGTTCCTCGCTTTCTTTGCCTTCCCATTCTCACATAAGTATAAAAAAACTGGATTGTATGCCGCAATGAGTGGCACACAACCCCCTCGCTTCTTGAGCACCTCCTTCTCCAAGAGCTCATCCACAAGCTCCTCAGCTTGCCCAAACTCCCCATTCTCACACAATGCCCGTATCACCATGCTATAGCTTGCAGAGTCACGCCTCACACGGAGGTCCACCATTTGTTCAAACACCTTCATCGCGTCCTTGCTCCGCCCTTCCCTGCAATGTGCAGCCATCAGTGTGTTGAAAGTGCATGTGTCTGGCTTAAAAGAGTCCATCTCCAGCACCCCCTTCACCAGCTCCATCCTGCCAGCATCACAGAACCCCTGCACCATCGTGTTGTAGGTTATCCTATTCGGCGCCACACCATCTGTAACCATCATCTTGAAGATCAGGAGTGCCTCATCTGCAAGCCGTTTTCCACAGTATGCCTTGATCATGGTCGTGTAGGTGATAACATTAGAAAAGATGACGCCTTTGCCTTCCTCCTGGACGTTGCGCATTTCGTCGAACACTTTGCGGGCGGCGGGCAGGTCGCCGGCGCGGCAGAGAGCCGAGAGCAGGGAGTTGTACGAGATGGCGTCGGGGGCGAAGGCGTAGGTATCGGGCAGGAAGCGGAAGAGCTTGAGGAGGGCGTGAGGGGACGGGTGCGGGGCGGCGGTGGAGAGGCCGTGTAGGAGGGTGTTGAGGGTGGCGGCGTCGGGGGAGGCACACGGCGAGCGGAGAAAGGCGGCGAGGAGGGCGGAGGCCCAGCGGCAGCGGCCGCGGCGGAGGAGGGCAGCGAGGAGGGAGTTGAAGGTGTGCGCGGTGGGGTTGGGGATGCGGTGGAAGAGGGAGGCCGCGGCGCGGATGCGGCCGGCGGCGGCGACGGCGCGGAGGAGGGCATTGAGGGCGTGGTTGGGAAGGAGGGTGAGCGGTGAGGGGAGCGTGCCGAGGTAGGCGAGCGCCGGGCGGAGGTCGCGGGAGCGGAGGAGGAGGTGCAGCTTCCTCGCCGCCGCCACCGACGCGGGCTCCGGCGGCGGCCGCCTCCTCTCTTGAGTGTTCATTAGATCACTCTACACAAATACAATCTGTAAACTTTTTTTTTCATAGTAAAATTCGATATATAACATTGTAAAGTAGCGGATTCAAAGATATGACATTACAAAACGATAAATTTGTTAGATGCCATTATAGAGTTGCACTTCTTTAATATAATGCATATATCGAATTTTTCGTCCATGCCGTTGCAATGATCCCTCTAGCGTTTTTTTGATATTACAACATCAGAATTATCGCTAGTGTCATTATAATTTCAAAGTGTCATTAAAATAACCAGATGTCCCTACCTTCTTCTTCCTCTGTCCCCTCTCTCATTGTTTCATCCTCTCTCTCCTCCGGTGACTTGATCACCGGCAATCTCCCCTCCAGTGAGCGTATTTTCTTCGGAGTCCTTTGATGCAGCATCACGGCGACGGCGCTGAGGACGAGAAGCATACCAGCATCGGCAGCCCGCTGCAGCCTCCTCCCTGGTGCCCTCCTTCGACCGCCATCGCCATTGTGTGCGCTACTGTCCTATACTGCTTCCTCCATCGGCAGGGAAGAAAGGAAGGCCTGGCCATGAGGCATGCAACGTCGCCGCCTTCCCTATGCCTTCCTCTGGCTGCCGCGACACGGGCTACCTGCCTCCACCACCGCCTCCAGCAAGGAAGAAGGGAGGCTTGGCTATGAGGCCCACAACACCGCCTCCTCTCCGGTGACCTCCACCAGCCGCCTCCGCGTGGGCTACTAGTCTTCATCGCCTCCTTCACTGGCAAGGAAAAAGGGAAGGCCCAGCTATGAGGCCTGCGCCGCCGCCGACAAGTGGAACAAGAAGCGTGGGGTTGGTGGTACAAGTGGGAGCTCGTGTGGAGGCGGGTTTGGTCCATAGGAGGAGACAAGGAGCGGCAGCGGGTCGGGGGTTGGAGGAGGCAAGGAGTGGCGATTGGTTTGGGTCGGTGGTGTTGCCAGAGTTGGGAGAGACGAGAGCAGGGGAGAGAAAAAAGAGGAATGTGAGGGAATGACAATTTCATCGTAAATTTGAAGATGTCAAAGGGCCATTTGGATCATTTCAGATTGAAAATGGCATGTGCACAATATATTTTTGAAATTAAAATGACACCAGTGATAACACCAACATTGTAGTGGAAAAAATGCTAAGGGACACACTGTAATGGCAAAAACGCTAAAGGCACACATTGTAATGGTATGGATGCAAAAAAAAAACCCTTTAAATCTACGTTTTAAATTTTAAAAAAAGAGATATGATTTATATAACACTTTGCAAAGGGTTCCACTCGACTACTCTACCTCAAAAAGATATGCCACGTGCCACTTTAAATGAAATTTCTCTTTTTAAATTATTTGTCCCATCGAAAATGACCAATATAGCAGTAACGACTAACGAGTTAACGCTATGTAGTACATGTCGAAGGGAAGTAGCTAGACGATGTTATACCATTCGCTTTGGACCATCTGGTACAATACTCGGCCATGCTTCGTGCGCAGCTCCATGTGGCCTTGCACACCTCACCGCCTTCAGTCGTTTCTCGCAGCTCCACCCCCTTCCCCTTAAGACCAACCCTAACACTAATTTGACCGCCAGAGCCGATCCACCCGCTATCGACACCTCACCGCCTTCGACCGTTCTGGCAGCTCCACTCCTTCCCCTTACGACCAACCCTAACACTAATTTGACCGCCAGAACTAATCCACCCGCTATCGACACCTCACCGCCTTCGACCGTTCTCGCAGCTTCGACGGCGTCGATGCCTCACTGTCTCCATGATCCCCTCCCACCGCTAGGTTGCTGCCTCCCTATAAGCCCAAGGATATGGTAAACTCAGCCTCCCAACTCAAACCCAAATAGGGGCCGCAAAGGAGTGTCGGGGAAGAATATGGGGTGTGAGGAGGAAAGAACGGTATACCATTTTAAGTATTTCTCTATGTTGAAATTATTGGTCAGCGTAGGACTTGAGATACCTCGTCTTCGGTGAACAGGAAGTAAGGTGCTAAGGTATGGTGTCCAATTTTAAGGCATTATTTTTATGAGTTGAAACCAGTTGAAAAATATAATCTAAAAACTTATGAATCCTTGGTAGAGGTTTTGAAACGCCCAAAAAGTTGTTCTTTTTTAGTTTGAGAAGAACCTCATAAAACCACATAAAAATGGTTACAAAGGAATACAATATTTGGTCTGTATAAAAAAAACTTGTAACAATAGTTTTAATTTTAATTTAAGACGCGAAGAACAAGATGTAAGTCCATCTTTAGCCATTACACGCCGAGGAGCTTGTGGATGAGCTCTTTGAGAAGGAGGTGCTCAAGAAGCGAGGGGGTTGTGTGAATGTGTGCCACTCATTGCGACATACAATCCAGTTTTTTTATACTTATGCACATGCACGTTCATACAATCCAGTTTTTTTATACTTATAAAAAGGCAGCAAACGCCTCTGTCTACTGGGCTGGCTGGCCAATCGTCGATGGCGAACAGCAGCAGGAGCGAGTAGGGGTGGTAGGGCTGGTCTCCTGGCAAGACAGAAGGGCCAAGGTGGTGTACTCCGCTTTGCACTCTGGTTCATTGGGGGAGGAGGTGGCGAGCCAAAGGACCAGCAGAAAGCTGCCTGCACCGCGCGTGCTCCTGCATGCTGAGCCTGAGGCCTCATCGTCATCCAACACTAGACTACTGGAGTGAAGTAGTATTCGAATGTGGCTCACTGTGCCCTTTTATACTTGCGTCATCGATCGCATTCGATTCGCATGCTCGATCGGGCATCGGTCAATACATCCCTGCCTGCCTCTGCTCCTCAAACAGAAGAATCAATGCGTCTCTTGATCTGCCTCTCTTCGCTGCTGCTCAAGAATCAACACAGTGTAGACTGCAGAGTGCAGATCATGATGGCATTCCAGCTGCAGCTGCTGCTTCTGCTGCTGCTTCCTGCTTCATTGGCATCCACCGCCTACTGCCCTCTTCCATCTACGATATGCACCATCTCATCTAATTATTCTATCTAATTATTGCGTTCATAGCTGTGTTCGATTCGGTTAGAACAAAATTTATATTTTTTACAGACTATTTGATGTACCTCCTCCGGTTTCATATTAGTAGACGTTTTAGGCATGATATAGAATACCAAGGCGATATTAATTAAAGGTTCTTTGTAGTCTTTACCCTTATTAAAATGGCATGGTTCCTAAAAATCATAAGCAGGTGTAGCCTGTTTGGTTGGAGTTTTCTCTCTTTAATCAGCAGGTGCAACTCTACAGGCAAGTTTGTGTTTTTTGGGTGGCTGCGCATTGGAACTTGCATGCCAGACTCAAAACGTGTACTATTTCTACTGCTTGCCCGCCCAAGGGACGATGAGGGTTTACATGGCACTAGGGGATTACAACCGTGCAGCAATAGATATTGGCACTAACGTGCAACAGTAGATATTGGATACATTACCCTGTTCCCCTCCTTAATTTCTCCCGAACCCTACTGTGAACTCATAAATTTTCAAGAGCATGAGAAAAAACTAAATACGTGACTCTAAAAAAAATTAACTTTCTAACCAAAATATTTTTTTAAATATTTTAATATGTACATCATCCTGAACTTAAAAATAAGCTCAAATTACACTAAATGGTTGTAATAGAAGTTTTATGAAATAAAAATGTCGCTATCTATATTTATTGCAAAGATATTGTAATGTTATGAGATAATATGTAATGTATAATTTATATTGCCGTAAAGTTAAAAGTAAGCTTTAATTGGACATATGATTAAACCATGATCTCCAATAATATTAATGGAAATGTTCTATTTATACTATTACAATGTTATTGTGATGTAACATGTGTTAAAATCTACACCATATAGCATAAATCTAGAATCATCTATATAAAGATATTTTCAATTTAGATCTTTTTACCTAATTATCTAATATCTAGACAGTTCTTTACTTATCCATGAAAGATAATATTTATGATAAAAAGAGCTTCTAGATGTTCTAATACTTTGATGCGAAACATTTTCAACCGTCTTTATATATATTATTCATATTATAAAATTATAAATTTTTAATATAATTTTATAAAATATGTTTTGCTAATTCTTTTCACTTTCATACTTTGCAATAGTTTTTTAATTGGGGTCCGGTCATATAATTATTTTATTTTTGATTATTTCATATCCATCTACTTTTCATACGTGACTTTATTTATTTATGTTCAATAAAAATAAAACTTCCCGAATGATCATAATTTATAATGTGCCAATGGAACATACTTATTATGTTCACTAGATAAGATATAAAGATAATTAAAGAAAAATGACAAGATGGTGGCCACACTTATAACAAGCATCTCTAGCATATATAAATCGTTTACCAATATGAAGTTGTGAGGTTAGACATATGTAAATCAAAATTTGAAGTTATGCAGTGAGTATCTTGTCAATTGCGGACGTGGATATGCTCAGACTTAGCTTGAGCAAAACATTGAATAACATATGCCCTCTTCGATAAGTCCGTCGCGTTCCGTTCGGTTTTTGTTGACCAGGTTCCAACCAAACTCTCCGCTGTCCCCACCAGTCGCGAAAGCCGCTCCCCTTCTCCCCAACGTCTGCACTAGTCCTCTGATCCTCTCCCCTTAGGGTTGCGACTGAAGAGCAGCGAGCGGCGCCATGTCTTCTCCCCCTCGTCCCCCGCAGCGGCCGACCTCATGGACGGGCCAGGAGCGGAAGGACCGCGGAGATCCTCGTCTTGGAGCAAGCGGCGTCCCGCGGGAACGCCATTGCCGTCGTCCCGGTCGCCAGATCCAGAGTGGAGCGGGCCATGTTCGCCGGACACCTTCGCCCTGTTCGTCGCCGACGGGAAGCACCTCCACCGCTTGCAGATGTAAGGTACGCGTCAGCACACTTGTTGGGGTTGTGCTTGGAAGTGGGTGGCGCTGGATGTTGGGGTCGATTAACTGGGTGTGCTCCGTTGAGGATTGGTGCGGTTCATTGCTGTGCGAGTAGAACGGCGGATTTTTATTGTGTAATTGCGGGTCATTGCTGTGCCAGTAGAAATGGGGATTTTTATTGGGCGACGAACAATAGTATTATCGGACACAAGGGTCAGACAGAGTAGTAACCATTAATAACGGCATGTTCATTGATGCTTCGTGCATATATGGTAACAATACTTGGAATCAGAACATGTTCTTGAAATACATGTTCTTGAAATACATCAATGTCTGTTTCATCAAGGATTGGTACTTGGAATCAGAACATTTTTTTGCTTACTCGGTGAATTTTCATGCATTTTCAGATTAGAGATTGCCTACAATTTTCAGTTCTTAAAGCAACATATTTCGGTTCATTTTCAGGAGAACTTTTAACAGCTTAGGTTGTACTAGCATTACCGAGAAGTTATGATGCCCTTCGAGTAACTTTAACTTGGCGAAAGACTAAAATTAAAATAGCGAAGGTTGCCAGAAGTTGCTACTAACAATAGCCAACGTTGCCAGAAGTTGCTACTAGGTTCAGTGACCACATTCTCGCACTTCAGCTCTGCCTAAAAGGCTTAAAACTGAAATTGCTCACAGCTAGCTAAAATTGTCACCTTGCTTCAACGGCAAATGGTTCTCTGGACCAATACCCAACTACAATCATTTGTTTCTTACTGCTTGTTTGTCCTGCGTATTAGTCCACATACCTCATAATCCCTGTGCCTGTTGCCATCCACTGATCAAATTCCTCCACTGCACATTGTGATTGTTAGTGCATCAATTAACATTAATCAATTGGTTGAGCATTGTTACCATGTATGCAGCATCTTAAAATTATACATATTAGGGCGCTAATCGTTGACATGTCATTACTTGCAATCATATAGTTCCTTTTGGCAATATTCACAGGTGAGTGCGGCCAACTGCACTGAATTGATGAAAGCCTTGACGTCTTCGCTAGACGTCATGGAGGACACTGCCGGCTCTTCGGATGGTTCTACAGACATCGAGTAGTTCACATATGTAATGTTTGGTGCATGTATGTATCATAATAGTTTGGTCTTGTCATAGGTCTTGGAATGTATGGATGTATGTATGTATGTATGTACAAGGCAGTCATACATATATATATACAAAGTTATATATATTTGTGTATGTATGTGCTCCCACAAATAATACTACAAGGCGGTCATACATGTTATATTACATACATGGTCTATTTGCCCTTATTTCATAAATAACGGTGGTTTTGAAGATGGTTTTGAAGGTTGTTGTCTGTGTTATCCAAAATGAAATTATGCAGTGCGATGGCTGCTACCACGATACGGTACTGGTTGCTAAGCCTGAAGTTAGGAATTGAACGCAACATTCTCCATTTATTCTTTAGCATTCCAAAAGCTCGCTCGACCACACTTCTGAGCTGGCTGTGTCGAAAGTTGAACAACTCTTGCATAGACGCAGGGCCAGGACCGTCATGAAAGTTCTGCATGTGATACCTGCAGTGTCGGTATGGGGCTAAGAAACCCGGCTCATTCGCGTAGGCTGAATCCACCAGGTAGTACTTCCCTGCAAGTAGATGGTCATACAAGTGAGTTCCGGTAGTGTATGCAGAAATTGGAAATCTTAAAATTTACCTGCAGGTGGTATTGGAAAGTATTCTTCGAACTCATCTAGTGTTTCTTTCAGGGCCATGGCATCATGAGTGCTCCCAGGCTTGGCACTTACAAATGTAAACCGACAATCGAAGTCAACAACAGCCAAAAAATTCATTGTCGGATACATATGTCTGCTAATGAATGGCAAGTTTGTGCTAGCATTAATTTGAAGTTCAATGTGAGTTCCATCAATTGCACCTACGCATTGATCAAACCACGGTGACACGTGGCCCATTTGTAGCACCGGGTGTATCTCGGAAAAAGTAACAATCCGGGGTTTTATGGTATCAACTGCCATGTTGTATACACGACGCAGCACGTCACGAAATTTAACGCTTACTGTTGAACCTGCAAGACCAAATCTATTTTCCCCCTGGCAATTCGACTGTGGCCCAGCAATTATCCAAAGAAATAGAGCTAAAGCTTCTATGGAGCTAACTTTCCTTCCCTCTTTTAATCCATACTCGTTGACAAGCTTCTCGTGAAGCTGCATGAAACAGTCTCGACTCATTCGATACATATTTCGGCACTGCCTTACATCCATGATAGTGTGAATTACCCATTGATGGCCCGAGTATGGAATAAAGCGGGGTGGTGCTCTTCCATTCAATGAATCCCGCCACTGCATATATTGCATAACAACGATGAGTGGAAAATCCTCATCGTCTTCAGGGTCTATCCATTGTACTGGGGCCCCAACCATCTGGAAGTGCGGATCATACAAAAGCACGAGATGAGGTTTGCAATGTTCTGATGTAAATATGTATTTATTGTAATCATTATTATACACATTAGGGAGCGCTGAATGATTAAAATCAAAGAGCTATCCATAGTGATCAATATATATATTTATTGTAACCATCATCTAGTATTCCCATTTCAATAAGATCGCAGATGAATAATGAGATTGCATTTTTATAGAATGTAAGCAAAGTGCAAATAAACTAGTTGTTATTATACATGTAAGGCAGTACTTTCGCTTGAGCCTGACGAACAATTAACTGATGCAGTGTAAACGTATATACAAGACCCGCACTAAAACCCAGGTTGCAATCAAACCCACTGCTAATATTGGTGCTTACACAACATAGGCTTCATGTAAGATGAGGCCTTACAGGCAAAGCCAATTGCAGTAAAGTAGTTTTTATTGCACATGGCAAATAGCAAACAACTAAAATTACAGAAATCATTGGATTTCTGCAAAGAGACCTTTTCTCCTTCGACAGCATCACCTTGTCAACCTGTTTTACAAGATTAAGCACACATGCTAACATTTTTTTAGCTGCACTTGTATAGTCTTCTTCTTTCTATGATACAAATCACAAAAAAATATGGACTGCCCAATATGGACTGACCAATAGTGGAATCATGACAAATGAAACAAACTGATTGATAGCCCAATATGGACTGACCAATAGTGGAATCATGACAAGTAAACAAACTGTGAAGCATCATGACAAATGAAACAGGAATAAATAAATCCATCACCAAATGACTGATTGATATAACAAAAAGCATGAACAAGCTAGAAATAAGAATGGTTACAAGGCTAGATTAGGCTGTAGGTCTTTAGTTAAAAAAATATGATACAATGTGTTATCTCAATGGCAAGAACAAAACCATACTCTGCTAACATGGATAACAGGGCGACTTGTGGAACAAATAACATTAATTCCGCACAACACCAACCAGAACTAGATGATAACTTGATGAACAGCGACTCACTTTCCATAAGTACATGCTTGCAACCAGAACTGAAACTGCGCAACATTGCAGATTTGTGGAAACTGAACAGTGCCATTACATTGAAGATTTGAAATACAAACATACACCAACAATCAATCGAACAATGTCAATAGTGTTCAACTGGTACGACGCCTAAACAAATAACCTCGGCCATCAATAGGCGTTACAACTAAACAAACATGATAAATAAACGAACATAACAATCGGCGGGGTCGGCATCAAGTTCAAAGAATGCAATGAGAGCACAAATCACAAACAAGATAGATGGCCTTTTTTGAACTAAGCACTGCCAAGGACGTTCACTTTCCACCATCATCCCCAAAGGAGCGCCGGATGTACATCAACTTGGCATCGAGCGTAGGTAACAGGGCATACGCGGCTCGACGTAGAGGGTTCATTAGGACTGTACTAGCCTGGTAGTACAGCTCTGACTCAGATGGAATCCCTTGATCGAGTAGCTCGTTCAGGAGGCTGGTGTACTCGACTCGACCATCGGCATCGCGGGATGATGCGGGCTGTGCTTGGAACTCATTGCGCATGGTGAAGTAAGTATTCCAGAAATCGACGGGCTCAGAATTGCCCGATGACTTGGACTTCTTGCGGGCATTGCTAGGGCCGGCATCATGATCTGCGCGGCGGCCCTTGCGGGATGCCCTAGCTGCCTCCTCGCCGTCACTGTCGCTTGCAAGATGCTCAACAGGGGCACTGCCACCAGAACCATGGATACTAACAGGATAGTGCGGTGCGAAAATTTGATCCATGAGATCTTCTTGTGGCAGACCAGAGTACCTCCACTTCTCCAAGCGTGGCCATCTCTGGTTCAAAGGGAAATTCCGAAAACTAGTCACTACAAAACGCTAAAGAATACATACGAACAATTAAGATCGATGGTTAGTAGTTTTACTGCTATCTGGGAAGTCCACCACTCGTCGCTGGCGATGATTGCACCGGTTGGAGAAACTTGAATTCCAGTCTTTTCCTTTGCTTTCTTCCACAGCCGCCAATCTTTCTTCATGTTGTCCCACTTATACCTGAGTTGCTTGCGTTGCCATGTCATGCCAAACTTCGCATTCAACTGGTTAGAAACATACTCCCATCCCTGATCGTCCAGAGTCCTTGTCGGCCGGTGGCCATCAAGGCAAGCCCTAGCGCACGCCCGCAAGAACTCGGCGGTTTGGGCCGGCGTCCACCTATGGGTACTTGACGCATCGTCGGCCATGTCCAACACGCGCTGATGGCAATGGTAGCGGCATTCACACAGGCAGAATAGCGGCAAAATACGCACATTCACAGGGGAGTACGAAGCTTACCTTGCAAGGTGGAGGTCGGACCTGGCGATTTGACGAACCAGCAAGAGGGATTGCAGCGTCCCTTTGGCCGGCGACCTTCCCGGATTGGGGGCTGGGTATGGCCCCCAAGCAGATCTGGGCGACGACGCTCGAAGCGGCGAGGCAGCCGTTCCCCGAGCGTCGGAAACGCCTTTGCCAACTTGGGGATGTCGCTGAATCTCGGCGGCGGTCGTTGTTCCCAACCGCCGAGTGCCCGGTTGACGACGACGACGATGCTTCGCGACAGGGCACCACACACCCGGTGGAGGCACCGCTGGATGCAGATGGAGCCGGATTCAACGGGGACGGATGCGGCGTCCCATCGTCGCCGGCGACATCGCCGCTTGCCAGAGCTTGACTTGGAGGAGATTTGCGAGCTCGCCGACAACCACCGCTCCCAGCGCTGCCTCTGCCCGCACGCCTTCTTGCAAAATTTCCCCATGGCCTCACGGGGAAGAACTGTACACGCAAACAATGACGCTACAGGGAGCGGCTTTCGCGACTGGTGGGGACAGCGGAGGTTTGGTTGGAACCTGGTCAACAAAAACCGAACGGAACGCGACGGAACGACTTATCGAAGAGGGCCATAGATGGCCTAGTCCTCTTCTTGTTCATAGGGGTTAACAAATGGGTTGATTATGATTGATAGGGTAGTAGGCTATATACTTTATCCTATTTTTTTTTTGTGAATATGGGTAGAAAAGGATCGAGTTCCACATAGAGGTTGGCACACGTCGACATCACCAGTGATGACGACACGATAAGCCTGCTAGTGTTAGAGCACCTCCCCAACAACAGCCTCATGGCATCACAGGATCTACTCCTCATGATTGATTCAGTCATCATCTAAATCCATTTTTTTTGTGCATGACCATCCCAATGGGTTGGTGGACCCTCTTGGGATCAGGCTCACCAGAGGCTCATGGGCTCGGCCTTACCACCCTGCGGGCCACGTTTCTAAGATCGAGTCAAGGGACGCCAGGTTATCCATAACTTGAAGCGTATCACGATATGGATGGTTCTACACCGTCTTGGGGATCAAGCCAATCGATGACGTATCGAGCCAGGACTCCGTCCCCTAATCGACTTAGGGATATATAGTTCACACTATAAATACCTTCTGTATCGTGCATTGTAATGATTCTCCACATCCGATTGAATAATCTCGCATCATCATCATCATACACATCTATGCCTCGTTGTGCCCTAGCAACATGCCGAGGTTAGCACCGGCGATCTCGATCTTGCCTATGGAATCGTGATCACCCCTGTACTTGTCGTGATCCGGAAAGGGCCTGAACCAGGGTAAAAAATGACCGTGTCGCCTCCCTTGCGTGTCGCGTCCCTTGGTTCGATCCATCCTGTGAAGAGTGTCGGGACCCATATCCTCCTTGCGTAAGTTCAGTGCAAGGGTTCTGAACCCAAGCATGAACACATCCACTTAGCCTAACTCCTACCAGTCTGGATGAGCTCATACAACCTGATTGAGCTCAAGTAGGTAACCAAACATGCCCGAGCTCTTAGCTAGCTTTCAACACCTATGCGAAATGTGTTGATTACAATATAAATTCCAATGAAGCAACTATGTTATTTGGAGGCTAGTCATAGTCCCATTTTAGGTCTCTAGAGCCTTTTGTAACTGGTTTGATATCCAATGTCGGTATCAGATCAAGAGCATGTTTGATTTATGTTTCAGTTGCTTATTGTAAAAGTAAAAACTGGGATATTAATTTCAGGAGATGGCTTTCCAATGATCTCCAGGCCAAGTGGTCTGAAATCCAGGCAAAAGCCAAGGAGACTCCTGTAATTACAATGAGAGACTCTGTGCATTGGCTTTTGAATAGAAAGGGTATCTTTAGTGTTAACTCCATGTATAAATCTTGCCACATGAATCAGGAGAAGTCTCTTAATGAGGATTTTTGGAGAACCAAAATCCCCATGAAAATCAAAATTTTTTTGTGGCTGCTAAAAAGAGATGCGATATTGACAAAGTCTAATTTGAGGAAAAGAGGGTGGACTGGTAATCCAGTCTGTGATTTCTGTAATGATATTGAAACCTCAGAGCATTTGTTTTTTCAATGTCACTTAGCTACTACATCCTGGCATGTATTAGCTGCTTGTTTTGGGATTTCATGGATCCCCAGTAATATTAAGCAATACTGGAAGTGGGAAAGAAAAATTCTTTGTAACCACAAAAATTTGAAAGGGATGGGTATAGCCTCCTTTTGTTGGGCCATTTGGTTATTAAGAAATCGTTCTTGCTTTGAGAGAAAAAAGGTTGTTAACCCTATGGCGCCCATTTACATCGTTTGCTCTCTGCTGCGCTACTGGTCAGGTCTTATCAAAGCAAATGACAAGGAATTGCTGGAGCTGGGGATAGAAGGGATCTACAAGAAATTGAAGGAGGTGTAATCATCATCTTGGAGTCTCTCCTATGTTCGTCTGTGGTGGCGGTCCTCTGTTTCTTGTTGGATGTCCTTTGTCAACTCTTGTGGTGTTTTTTTTGTGGCAGTTGTATTCTCCTTGTGGTGAAAACTTCAGTCTTAGCTTTTGTCAGCTTAGAGCCTGGGATATGGTACCTCCTCTATTGCTGTTTTGTTCTAGGTGATTGCCTTCTGTGTAAAAACTGGATGCTTTCGTTTTCTTTCTGAGAGGAAATGGAAGTGGGGCTTTGGTTGGCCCTCTGGCAAAAAAAAAAAAGTATTTCCATATGCATTTTTTTTCACATTTACAAATTCTATTTCCATATGCCGGTGAGGTTTCCATGGCCAGCATTCGATTGTGATTGCAATGACGCGTAGACTCTCCGGGTTGCTTTGATGACGCGGGTGGAGGTGATCCGACGGCCCCGGGTTGTCTTATGACGTGCCCAGGCCACCGCCACCGTGTATATATATCCAGCAGAGCAGAGCAGAAGCATTATTGGTTCTGATTTGATTCATGGCGATGGGGCGTCTTCTCTTGAGCGTTGTACTGGTCATGGCGGCGGCGGCGGCGGGTGCGTCGGCGTTCGGGGTGGGGAGAAGCCTCCGCCGGGGAAGCCTCCGCCCCTCGGCGGAGGACTGCCGTTACTACCAGTACCACGACCCCTCTTTCCTGGCACCCTTTCGTCTGGGCACCGCGGCGGCCATCCGCCTCGGCAACACCAACTCGTGCATCGCCGGCTACAACATGACCGGCCACTACTACCAGTTCTGCATCCCCTCCTGGGTCGCCTTCACGCCCAACGGCACCCTCTCCGGCGAGGCCGCCATGAACCACGCCGCCCTCAGCCCACGGTCAACCGTCTCTGCCTTCAAGCGCCTCCTCGGCCAAAGGCTGGAGGGCGAGGTGGTGAAGAGAGCCATGAAGCTTGCGCCGCACAAGATCACCCAGCACCAGGGGTGGGGGGGCGTCTGCATCCATTTCAATGACGAGCAGGAGCGGAAATTTTCCGTCGACGACCTCGCCGGGATCCTCATGTCGGAGCTGAAGCGGACGGCGGAGGCGCACGTGGGCCACGAGATCCACAGAGCTATCGTCACCGTGCCTGCTGAGCTCGCACCTCGCGACAGGCGAGACGTCCGTTCTGCGGGGCACGTGTGCGCCGGCTTCGAGGCCGTCAAGGTCCTCGACGAGCCTATCGCCGCCGCCGCCGCGTACGGCCACCACACCAAGCAGGGCGACGGCAAGACCGTCCTTGTCTTCCATCTTGGCGGCCGCACCACCGCCGCAACCCTATTCAAGTTCATCGACGGCACCACTCCTCTCATAGACGCCTCCAGCGATCTCTTCCTCGGAGGTAACCCATCTCCATCTCCATCGGATTCGATTCCGATGGTTAAAAGTAAACAAAATAGAAAAAAAAATTCAATCTTTACTTTTGATTTTGATTGTAGGCGATGACTTCACCAGGAGGGTGGTGGACTACTTGGTGGAGCTCATCAAGGAGCGGCATCACAGGGACATACGCGAGGACAGAGTCGCCCTGCTGAAGCTGACGGCGGCGTGCGAGCGGGCCAAGAAGGCGTTGAGCGCCGCCGGCGACCTGCAAGAAGAAGCCCTCGTGGAGGTGGAGTCGCTCTTGGACGACGGCGCCAGCTTCTCCGCGCCGCTCACGCGGGCCAAGTTCGAGGAGCTGAACCGGGACCTGTTCGACAGAGCCGTGGAGGTGGTGAAGGAGGTGGTGGAGGGACGTGACGGCAGCGGCAGCCAGCGAGTGGTCGACGAGGTCGTCGTCGTCGGCGGCAGCACGAGGATCCCTAAGGTTCGTCAGCTCCTCAGGGGCTACTTCAGTGGCACTGGCAGTGGCAGTGGCAGTGGCAGTGAGCCAAACTACAATCCTGAGGGATTGTTGGAGCCCGACGAGGCCGTCGTTCATGGCGCTGCAGTTATCTCCCGTCCTGAAGCTGCTCGATACTTGGAAGACTGCTTCGAGCACATGTACGGGTGCGGCGGATCTACTTGTACTACCATGTTCTTCGGTTCTACTATCGTCTTCATTTGATCATCTTTTCCTTTCGTTTTAGGGAGCGTCCGAAGCCCAGGCGACTGCTGCGCACGCACACGCGCACGTCGGGCCCACTCGTCGGTGACCGCACGGGCGAGCTGTGATAGCCCGTTGGGCTTTCTTCTGGCCTGGCCCACTTAGGGGGATTAAGAGGCAATGGGGGGAGGGAACCCGACGGTTCCTCCCCAGGGCAAGCCGCCGCCGCCGCCTCCTGCCCTCTCCCTCAACCCCACAGCCGCCGAGCCGCCGCCATCGCGTCGCCGTCGAGCCGCCGCCGTCCAGGGGCTGCGCCGCCCGTGGTAGCGCCGTCGCCGACCGGAGACCCCGCCGTCCTCGCCGCCGTGCCCTTGCCGTGTTGCCGCCGTCCCTTGGCCGCGTCGCCGCTCTCTAGCGGCCACGCCGTCGCCGTCGCCGCCCCTCACCGGAGCCACATCGAGGGTTCTCTTTTAGGTACAGCTCCTTGTATGATCCATCAATCCCTCCTTCTTGTGCTTCATCCTGCAAAATCGACATGACAGAATTCTACCATGAAAATTGGTGCGATTCAGAATTCTACCATGAAAATTGGTGCGATTCTTTTGACTTTCTGAACATGAAAACTTTGCATCATACTACATCTGACAAGTACAGGGCTGATAGCAAAAAGGTTTGGTGTGTTGTGACCTTGGCGCTGCCCATGTCATCCCAAAGCCTCAAGATTTTTGCCGGGCAGGAGATGAGCGGAGGGATGTGGCCAATGAGCCTTGCAGCATCGTATTCTGCATCATGCCCAAGCAAGAAGAAAATGTGCACAAACAGAAGCGGTGCTCCAGAAGTGACAACGCCATTTCTTAGATAGTCCTCTGCTGCAGGAACTTGATTAGAAGACAGCCATCTTGCCTCAAGCATGAATCCATCAAATAACATTGCCCACTGCATAATTGGCACATTATATATTATATATAGTGTTAAATGGTCAAAGGCAACTAGCTTTTTTCACAAAGAATAAATTAGACAGAAACATAACCAGTCGAGTCCTGCAACTTAATTTGTTTTCTAGGCAAGTCATTTAAACAAGCATGCTAAGAAGAAACATACAGCTTTCTTGAGATAATCGATAGGGTTTGGTCCATGTTCTTTTTCAGCCATATCTGCGATATCATTTGTGACGGTGTAAATAGCCTTATAGCATGATGCCATGTAGCTTGGGAGTGAATCAGCACCTGCAACATCCCACCTGGAACAATGCATTTCATGACTCATGAGATGTGAAATCTTGAACGTGCCAACATCTATCTAGATCAGGGAAAAAAACAGTGATGTCAAAATTTTACCGGATGGCACAGGTTACACGTGATAACTAGAAGTTTCCTGGGGTTTTAATGCAATTTTTTCGATAAAAAAATGAATTGTAAAGCCGTTGGTCTAGCGCTAAATTTTGATAAATTTTTACTTTTACCACCGATAATTGCTGGTAACTAGTGAGATTTCATTGATTTTTCCCACATGATCAAGATCAAGTGTGTAAAGTCTAGACCCATGACAATTATTATCTATCTTATAACGTGTAATAGTTTTTATGGTAAGAATAAAATCAATCCTCACATTTTGATTGCTTCAGTGAAGAGGGAGAGCTCCTCTAGTGTGCCAACAAGATCAAATATGTCATCCACAATATAGATCAGCGAGATGATCTTTGTGATCTCAATTCGGCATCTAGAGAAGGGCCTCGGGAGGATAATCATGGACCAAATGTACCATTTCAGAACCTGGTCCCGAGCCGCTGGTATTTCTTGAGCCAATCCCAAATCCAACCACCATCTGCCATATGAACTTGTCATAATTAAAATTCTTTTCTGGGGGGAAATAAGCAAGCAAAAGTAATTTTCAAGGAGAACACTTTTTTATGTGTGTACCTTTTAATCTCCTGCATTTCGTTATTGTGCAGCAATTTGTTAAGCTGGAACTCTGAAACTGCTAGCTCCTCCATTGGAAAGTTCCTTTTGTGCAAACTCTGCAGATAGCTCAGGTGGTGCCTGGCCTTATACTGCATCAAGGTGACATGATAGGGATGGTCCAGTGTCTGCATCACGTACCTTGCAAGGTTTGGCTCCAAGCACTTAGTGGCAGATTTGAGGTGCTTGCTTGAGAACTCCTTTGCCTTGTAAAGTGAAGCTTCTCCTATGTTCAGGTGTGATATGTGTTGCAAGCTCAGCAATCCTTTGATATCCTTACTGTGAGCAAGGTTGAAATCACCCTTGCCGTTGGTAAACCTGCGAAGAACGTCATCTGCTACATCAAGGAGAAGATCTTTAGGAAGATAAGAATATGTGATACCGATCTTTGAAATAAGAATATGTGATACCTTAATTGTTACTACTAACTTCCACCATATAAACCTTGTTACTACTATACTATGACAAAATCATGTTTGAAATGTACATATTACTTACTGACCTGCAGAAACATCATGCCCTGCTTCTCTGAGGAGCCTAAATGAAAGGGTCGCATCGAGCAGATCATCACTGTGGACGAAAACCTTGCATGCGCTCACGACGCTCTCGATTTCGTCTTGGAAATAGTGATCGATGCAGAGGAGCTTGAGGTTATGAACGGTGACCATCATCTCCCGGCTGCTCTTCTCACGCTGATGCAGCAGCGCCCGTACATTCGTCATGCTCTCCTCGTGTTTGATGATGAGCAAATCCTTTCAAACATGCCCCCCAAAAAAATCAGATATAATTTGATATATCATATAGACTATTCATTACTAGGATCAATTAATTTCAGCGCCTCACATGCATCCACGTGTTTGAATTTTTACTGCTTTTGGATAACAAAGTGTAAAACAGAACGAACTGCCAAACAATTAATTAATGGGATTATTGTGTTTTTACCCTGGTTTTGAAAGCCAATTGTGATTTTGCCCTCATTTTTTCTTGGATTGTGATTTTGCCCCATTTTTTCTGATTGAACAAGCCGTTTGCCCTCATTTCTAACTCTGCTAACATCAGACCAGTAGACCACCATCCTACATAAAAAAGAAAAACCCTAGCGGCGGAGGCAGGTAGGTGAAAAATTTTCAATTTTGATCTATAATGTCACTGTGAAATACTAGTCCATGTGAGCTATCATGTTATTGTTGAAATATTTTGAATAATATGTCCTCAAAATAAGGAAAAATCATAAGAGCATCTCCACGAGGGCCTGCATTAGCGGCCGGCATCAGTGTTGCGCGTGGCGCGCGCCCTCGCCCGCCCGCCGCAGCCCACACGCGGTTCAAATTTTTCTCCCGCCCACGTTGATGCCGGCCGCGCTGATGCGCCTGCTAGGGATGCTCTAACGTACTTATAAAAATGAGGGCAAATATAAAAAGACATGTGTCATTGACGCCGTTAAGTACACTTAACGGTGGTCTTCAATTTGAAAAGGTAAGGATAAAAACATAGTCTGAAAAAATAAGGACAAACTCACAATTAGCTTTCAAAAGAAGAGCAAGAACACAATTGTCCCCCTTGATTAATTGTCATAATAAGCACTTACTTATATGCATAAGCTGACGCTATGTGCTACCTGGATGTCAAAACCATTGCACAGCGCATTGGTCCACGCAGGCTGCTGCGTCGCCGGTGAAGGGCGGAAGACGCCGCCGCGGCGGCCATTCCCGGCAGCTGGCACCGCCGGCGAAGCTGAAAGGAGCAACGGCTCCACGGAGGAGGAGGAGATGAACATCTGCGCGGCTGACAACCACGTTCGATCCCTTGGAATGCAGCAACAACCACGATCACAACGTAGAATTATATGTACGATCCCTTGTTGCGCATGTGGCATAAGGTTTTATAGGAAGTGGACTGGGCAGCTGCGGTGAGCATCACGTGCTCATCGTGTGATTTCTTTTTCTCTTTTTCACACTGATGATAGAAAGTGAAGTATATGGCTTCCAACATCTGGGAAGAGAGAGAATCATAATTGTATCTGTCTTTCAGCATAGCAAATTTATGTTGGTAGGAGAACGACCTCTACTGTGGCTAGAGGGCGACGGATCTCGACGGCGACCTACCATCTCATTCTCGCCTTAAAAGTATTGCTGCGATCCTTCAAAAATCCCATATTTTCACGCTGTTTAATTTAGTCCCCAACTGGCCTGGCCACTGCACACGGACATGTGCCTCTAGTTTTCGAACGGTTTCCTAGGTAGCACCTTCACTCGGGCTTCATTGGAGTGCTTGGATGAGCCACTCAACAAAGAAGAAATCAGGAGGGCTGTTTTTCAATTTTTGGATACCTTTTTCGTCGGTGTAGATTTTTTGGTGAACTGATCGGTGCATAATAATTACCCTCGTAATTTTACCATGTTTCACTTTCCAACACTATAAATACATGGCCACCCCCTGCGTTCGGCGGTGTGGCAGTTGAGTGAATATTTTGAATATTGTGTGATGAGGTGATTTTACAATTGATTTACATATTTTTGTGAGGGTTTTTGAAATTATTGGAATATCTTTGAAAGGAAAATAATAAATTTGGGTGAATATTTCAGCATGATTGATGATTTATTGGACTAATATGAAACTAATATTTTTGGAGTGTTGGACATATATGTGTTTTGATTTTGCAGAAGGAAGAAAAGAAGAAGAAGAAAAAAAGAATTGCGACGCTATGCATGCAGATGGTGTATGCGTGTGTATGTTGTGCGTGTGGCGTGTTTATGTTGTGCGTGTGGCGTGTTTTGCATGCAGGCTGAAGCCGAGGCGGGTAGGAGCCAGGCAGTGTGCGGCAGGCCCATGCAGCTCAGTGCTGCGCATTTGCAGGCGGACGGCCCAGCGCGGCGCAGGCGGCCCAGCGCGGCGTGCTGGTCCAGGAGGGAGCGCTGGGGCATGGACTGGCGCATGGGATGGTCCAGGTGGGGGTGCCGGCCAGATTTGGATCATCTGACATTGCATGAGCAATGGCAGAGGTGAACAGTATTTGTTGCATCGGTGGAATCTCCACGGTCCGATCTAAATCTGATGGATGAGATGTGTTGCTACAGTATTTTACTATAGTGTTTTGCTACAGTAAAATCGCTGCAGTATTTTCCCTCCATCATTTTCCCTGTTGCTGCAGTGCTCCTCTGCCATTCCCTCTCACATGATTTACTGTTCGCCTATGCAATGGCAGGGGATCCGGATCTGGTGGGGTTACCACACGCGAGCTGTAGCAGGCCTATTCGAGTTTGAGTAGGATTTTGAGTCTGAATTGGTTTAGAATTATTTTCACTATAAAAGGGAACGAGGAGGCTCGGGATTAATAGTGTTATTAGGGTTTCCCACTGTTAATGACGGCTACAAAATTAGAGAAAATTCCATAGGCGATCAGAGGTGATTAGAGAGAGATTAGAGGTGATTTTGAAGAGATTAGTGCTTTCATGTAAAGTAACCATATGTTGTTATCGTGCAATGAGAATTGATGGTTCCGCTATTTGATCTCTCTCATCTCGTGATTATTTTTCTTAATTTACTTACAGTTTTGCATTCATTTAGTACTGTATTAATTAGTTTCTTCCCTTATTTAGTGTTGGTTAGCGTTTTTAGTCTTCTAGTTAGGGGTATTTAGCGCCGATGATCCTACAATTACTACGTAATAAAAAGCTTGTCCCTTTGTTTTGAAAATCACTTTTTTTGGGGCATCCATCTGTATCTCTAGTCCTCATAAATTTACAGAACAACAATGGTTAGCCATCTGGAATATTATATATTTCCGTTGAAATTAAACCGTCTTCGGTAGAATTTATCAAATTTTACAGATAGTTATTGCTTTCGAGATGGAGCCTTACCGACCGCAGAGAACTTTTGACGGCAGCTTTGCAGAACCTTATATGGTAAACGGATACTACCTTCAATTTTTTTTATTTGACACCTTTGACTTTTGTACACTCCTTTAAACATTCGTCTTATTCAAAAATTTAGTGCAAACATGCAAAAATATAAGTCATGTTTAAAATAAATTTAATGATAAAACAAATCATAACAAAATAAAAGATATTCACATTGTTTGTTTGAATAAGACGAATGATCAAATTTGTTTACAAAAGTCAAAAACGTCAAACAAAAAAGAATGGAGGGAATATTTCTCTAGGTAACAATCAATTGTGACTAATTCCATGCGACCAAATCCTACTTGCTGCGTGTGTCTTAAAAAGGAGAAAATAAAAGAAGAAAAACCGATTATGTCTAAAACGGGTAGCGTTCGCTTTCTTGGCATATGTGGACAGCAAGACGGTGATGTAGACTGTAGAGCTTGAACACTACTATGAGATTTCTACGATTTACCCTCCCAATACATAACAAAGAACTTAAAAAAAACGAATCATAGCAAAGATGCATTATGAATATCAATAATAATAGATACAAGCCCGAACACGCGCGTTGTTCGCTCGCCACATGGCTGGCCAACCCGCCCGGCGCCGCGACGGATAGCGCGCAGCAGTGAAATCTGGCTGTCCGTTCTATTGTTATTATAAAATAATTTTGTTCCCGCCAAAATCAACACCTCGCATGGCTTGCTAGGTTGGCTAGCTGCGCTGGAACTCGCGTAGGAGCCTGCGGTACGAATCCCGCGTAGGCCAAGTTTTTTTGCGTTTTTCCCGCTTCCACTGCTCCGCGCGCGCATGTTTTCCCGCCTCGCGCGTCCGCGCTTGCTATCCAACCCAGCACCAGCCCGCCGCATGTTTTTTCCAGCACCGATCCGCCGCGCAGCGCGCGCCTGCGCGCGCCCACGCGTCTAGTGTGCATATATGGCCACAACGTATTATATATATATGACATAATATATGGCCGCAACGTATTATATATATATATGACATAATACGCGTACGTACGTACATACATACGTATGTGGACGTCGAAATCATTAGACAGCTAGGGATGCTAATGGGTTGGGGTGGAATGGGTTAGATTTTATAATGGGTTGTTTTGGATGGGTGGAAATGGTCTTGATGTTGCTAATGGGTTTGAGTGGGTGGATTTTAAGTTGAAATGGGTTGGGGCAGGGTGGGGTGGGTTTGAAAAGGTTTGGTTTCAACCCACGGATTTGTATTGAATAAATTCATATGGGTTCTATAATATATCATAAATTTTTACATGCGGACCCCACCTATTCAGTTTAACTTGCCAATTTGCACAAAGTTGCTTTTGTATATATAGAGTTATAGCAAAAAAAAGACACTTTTGATGATTTTTTATGATGTGAACCTGAGATTTAAAAAAACAGAACTATTTTATAATAGAAATAGCTATGGACAGCCTAAGCCAGGCCAATCTAAGAAGTACACCAGGCCGACTTGGCCGCTTGGGCTTCGATCTATAGCCCGCTCATCGGGCTGGGACCGAGTCCGAATAAAACACGAAATAGCATTAGGTTGGGCTGGGCTTCGGGTTAGGCTGGACTTCGGGCTAGACTCGAGCCCGAGACTAGGAAAAGATGTCAGACCAGACCGGATTCAACCTAGTCCCGCGGAACTGGCTTTTTCAAGCCCAGCCCGAAACTCGGCAGGCCTTTGGACATATCAACTTCATCGAAAAGCACCAAATTTTACAAGTGGGTCCCATCTATTCTATTTGCCATGCGAATCTACACAAAGTTGCGTCTAAATGTATAGAGTGATGACAAAAAAAATTCAAACAATTTCAATGATTTTTTATAGTATGAACGCGAGGTTTAAGAAAAAACTAAGGTGTTTTTCTCTATAAAATCTAATCTTCATATAAAATTGGGTTGAGAAATGGGTTGAGAAATGAGGTTGAACCCATATGAGAGGTGTGGGTTAGATTGGTTTGGGTTTATATAAGAAATGGG
>SPJY01009297.1:1285656-1313905 GCA_005191435.1 Raddia distichophylla
GGACGCCGTCCGGTCCCCACCGGACGCCGTCCGACAGTGAGAGTGTGATGTAAATTTGGCTAACCGGACGTTTGTCGGCTGCGCCCAGACGCCGTCCGACGGGAGAAATTCTCAGATTTTGAACTTGATTGGACGCCGTCCGGTAACGACCGGACGCCGTTCAACAGCGTGCACTGTGCCGTGATTTTACTGGTCGGACTTTATCCGGCTGCGCCCGGACGCCGTCCGACAGAGGGGATTTTCGTGAGAAAAAGGGTTAAGTATGTATGGAGAGTTTAGGGTATTTCTTTTCTCTCTAAATGTCTCGCAAAAGAATATTTGGGTATTTTTAAAAGTAGTGGACTACGAAAACCGAGTTTTCGAGAATTCGCAAAGATCCGGCAAGATCCGAGATATTCAAACCCCTTTTGAAATCCGACGAAAAACAGAAAATAAACCTAACTACTCCTAATCTATACGTGACCTCTTCTCTCGCTCGGTCACGCACTTGAAACCTCGGAGCAGCTTACAAATTTGTCGTCGCTTCGAATTAGGGTTTGCAAAAACGCCGAGTCTTCGCTAGGGTTCCGAGAAATCGAAAAACACCCTAGCACTTTATATTAATTAATTTGACATCAATGCCACTAATAAAAATTAGGGCTCAACGATGCTCACAGCGCAGATAGAAAAATTAATTCCATCCCGCTCCCGAGCGAGCTGACCCTTTATATTAATTAATTTGACATCAATGCCACTAATAAAAATTAGGGCTCAACTGAAAAAAATGATTTTTTAGTCGACTGTTGAATAGACTTTTCGTTTTTTTATTTAGAAAAGAGATATCACTAATCTAAATATTTGGAACGATGTATGCGTCGGTATGTACTTTGTACGCCCCTACACGTACCCTCATGCCGGTGCGATGCAGACTTTTCTTTGGTGCTTCGTCGCATTGATTCTTGAAGAGGTGCTTCCGGCCTGTGAAAGCGTATTGCGCTCTGCGGCCACAAACGCGTACGCCAACAATACGCTTAATCCTGGAAAAGGCGCTTTCTCCGGAGGTAGCTTTCCCTCTCCTTCTGTAAGCGTGGGGCCCGCATGACAGCCTCACTACTATCTCCGAGGCACCATCCCCAAAGGGGAAATTGCCCAAATACCATTACAGAAGACTGCACATTGCCAAAATACCACTGTCCCCACAAGTCATAGACACATTGGGACCCACATGTCATACACACGACAGTGGTATTTTGGCAATGCGCAGATTTCATAATGGTATTTTGGCAATTTTACCATCCCGAAACCATCTTGCTCGCTCGCTCCCACTGCGTTCTCCGCAGTGAGCACATCGCCGAGCAACCGCGGGCGCGCGCGCGCGCACCGATGGAGCTTAGCAGCAGCATGCAGCCGCCGTGCCTGGGCGCTTGCGGCGGCGGCGTCGTCGTGCCGGTCCTCCGTGGCAGTCGTCCCCGACTCTTCTACTCCCCCGGCCCCGCTCCCGCTTCTAGGGCTCCCGTCTCGTGCGCCGCCGGGGGCGGCAAGGCGGCGCCGAGGGGGAAGGAGAACGTCTGGAGCATCGATAACGACCGCGCCTCCGCGGAGGCGGCTCGGCCCCCGAAGCACCGCCGTCGTAGGCGCCCGAGCGGGCATCGCCTGCCGCCGCCGCCGCCGGGGAGGAGGAAGGGGAAGGACGCGGGCTCGAGGGTTCTCGTCTCCGGAGCCATGCTCGTGGAGGTCGAGACCGTGCTCCAAACCCAGGCACGTTGATACTACCATTATCTCATGCGCATAACTAGTACACTGGATTATATCTCGCATATAATTGTGCCATTTTTGCGTAATCGTGGTGGATTCTTTAATCCGTCCGCAAAATCCTCCCAATTGATACAGTTACACATATCAATGGATAATACGGTACAATATTTGTTTACTACCTAGCCAATGCCGGCCTCGAAAGTAAAAACTAGACGTTCAGAGCGCAACAATTTATTTTCTAAGGACTAATTGTGATGTCTTTGATTCAAATAATCGGGAATGGTTGACGATAGGATGTGGAGGAAAGGCATGCTTCCTGGCACACAGTGTGCTTAATGTTCTAATCATCTGTCTCATGCTTCTGAGTTCTGAGTTCTGATATTTTTATTTTTGAATCTTAGGAACCAGTCATAAAGCCTGTTTGGGATACATTTGCAAGTAGCTTAAGTGGCATATGGAAGGGTGTTGGAGCTGTCTTCTCACCAATCACAGCTGAGATGGAGCCTGTTGGCATGGGAAACAAACAGGAGTATCTTTATGATTGCTACACTCTTTCTCACATCGAGAAGGCTGCTGATAATAGTGGTTATGGGTCTGAGATCCGTAGGAAAACAAATTGGGTGCAGCTCAATCCTCATGGAGAAGCTCAAAAACATGTTGCTGTCAATTCTAGTGAGAAGATTAGTTTTGATTTGCCTGCCCATGAACATTTCGATCTTAAGACAAGTGATGTACTTGATGAAGATATTATTGCTATGGAGCCAGGCATTGTATTTTTTGAGGTGGGATTCTCTTCTCTTCACCCCTTTTCTTTGTTTTATTTGAAATACTTTTGACTGATTTGGCTAATGCTTAGTTGGCTGTATGCTAAGCTTTCTGGTATTGACATTTAACATACACCTCGAAGTACCTGGTCTTGGTCTGTTGTTAAGAGTTACAAGTTCTGTGATAAATTAGTTCTATATTTAATCTGGGCATCATTTACTACACTGCAAATATCATATTAGTCAAATCACATTCCTTTATGTTTTTGTCGACTAAGAACCACAACCTGTCTGTGCTGTCCTCAATATTTTTACTGGATTTTTCAGAACTATCAGGAATTTTTTACTTTCGTTTGCCGCCAGGATGTTCATTCCTTACATAGGATAGCAGATGCATGTGATGAGAAGAAGTAAAATTTGAACACTCCTTTTATGTGTGAAAAAAGAACAACTTGGGTGTGATATTAATGCCATAATATGTATTGAACTATAGAACATGTAGCTCTGGAGGCAAGACCATCAGCAGGTTGTTCTTCATTGCGTTATGATGCAGTTGTACTCAGGTGCATTTTTGCCCTTCAGAACCAGGGGAAAAATAATGTTCCATGGTGGCCTGTCCTGTCTATTTGGACTTGTTAGCATAGTGTAAACTTTTGTTTTCTTATTGTAATTACTTTAATCCAAACAGTTGGGTTATTTGTGATCATGTTGTTAAGCTAAACTACTGATGCTATAGAAACTAAAACTGATGCAGGAAAACTTCCAAATGATATAGAGGGCTTGCCGGCTTGTCTCATCAATCAAACTACTGGGCTTACAATTATAATCTCAATAAGCTACCTCATAAGATATATATTAAAACTAGGTCAGACTAGTCCTGGGGAGTTGGGGCTCTCCATTTAAGTTAAATGTTTTCGATGATTCCTATATCTATCCTTTTTCAAGTGTGTTATCCTCTGCTCGCTGTTCTTCTCCGGGAAACTGTCATAATAGCTCTTATAATTCAATCAGGTGGTTCTAGAACAGAAGTTTCTGGGGGTCACCGTACATTTCACCACAGTCATGTAGGGTCACTGAGCTTAGACTGTGGGGTGCATAACTAGGCATATATGGATTATCACAACTCACAAGGTAAAGTGAAATTAGACATGGGATCTTTGCACCCTCTTGGATTAATATAGATCCGTGCATGAATTTAATGATATGGAATTTGTTCTTTTCTGTGAAAAATCCAATACTTACTCCTTCGGCCACTGTCTTCATTTTCAGGATGGATCATACTCTAGAGGACCGATTGATATAGCAGTTGGTGAATACAATGAATCCACATACTTTCTTTCACCTACATATAAGTTTGAGCAAGTATGCTTACTCTACTTAAGTTAACCTTATCATCTTCGGCAAACACCATATGCTGATTTTGGGTCAGTGCAATGATAAAATGATTATTATTTGCTAATATGCACATCTAAACTAGAACATTTTTCTCTTCAAAGTTATATATGAAATGTTTGTTTGTGAATTTACTAGTTAGGCTTTAATAGTGGCCCAATGAAGCAACAGTACCATTAGAGGCTATAGGCTAACCCTGTTAAAACTAGGCAGATACTATATTGATTGGAATCTTTTTTTCAATATCTTCCTTTGAGACACTTTTTTTCATGTTACTGAAAAATAAAACATTTTTCTTTAATTAACTTTATTACTGATGGTTTGAGGTCCTTTCTAATCTTTTGCAAATGGGTTTATTCTAGGATAACTGTGACATACAGAAGTGAAAAGATTTGTATGAATCACATAGGTATCTAAAGTAGCAAATTTGCCTGTCGTGTGTATGCCTTTGATGATGTGTTAACTACTTTTAATTTATTTTTAAAATGAAAAATGCCATCTGAACTTGTATTATGGGAATCATATGCAGAGTTTGTCTTTTAATAATATGTTTTTTTTTCAAGTTGCAACCTTTTGTTTGGATAGTCCTCTACATGCTGCAGAGTGAATATTAGTAGCGCAATGTGATTGTTTATGTAAAAGCTTTGTGTCTAGACGCCTTTAATTTCTTCCTCTTGCCACTTTCAAGTTTCACTGTTGTCTATGAATTGATAATTTATGGCATCCATCTCCATTTTAGTGTCTGGTCAAAGGATGTCACAAGAGATTGCGTATTGTGCATACTATTGAGTTCAATGAAGGAGGTGCTAACATACAAATTGTGAGGGTGGCAGTGTATGAAGAACAATGGGTCAGCCCAGCAAAAATTCAGCTTGAAGAGTAAGTTCTGTTTTATTCAACACTACTGGTGTAGTCATCTGCTTAGTGTTATCCAATAATCATGAAGGGCCAGTAATTTAATTCTACATTGGTACTACAAATCCAAAAAGGATACAGGATGCTGTGATGCCTAACATAAGTCCAGTTTTGATTAAGGTTTTGTTTTTTGGCTGATCTAAACGGCTGAACAGCTGAACGATTGAAATGACTGAATTTCGAGAACTTCTCGAGGTAGTCTCGAGATTCGGATCCATTTCGTTTGACTTGCTTTTTAAAGCGTTAGGACCCACCTTCGAAACAGCAAAAAAAATGGGCTCAAAAAACCCAAAGCATATGTCTTTTTTAAACATAGATAAGCCGTTAAGCTGTTAAGCTGAAAAGAAGAGAGCCTAAAACTGATTTAACCAAGGGTATTTAAAAGTTTGGTTTACTCTGCTTCGTTTTGTCCTCCTACGAAGACATTCTTCTATACTGCTAAATTCATTTTTGCACACCTTGTTCCTGATGATCTGCACTGTCTTCGACAAGATATTGGCCGCGTTGTATTTTGCTAACATAACTGTGATGTCTCCACAAACTCATGTTCTCTAAAAAAATGTATCATTCTTTTAGAGTAATGAACCTATATTGCTTCGATTTTTCCTTAATTTTGTAGGGCTAGTGTATATTATGGTTCCAAACTAGCTCATCAAGTCCAAACAAACATGGATAGAAATGGGAAGTAGGGAACCTTCTTCAGGTTCAAATTTTTGGTAGAGTTCTAGAATCAGTCAGCGATTGGACGATTGGTTTTGTGCTATGAACCTAAATCTTGGATTCTTGGTTCGCCTGTAGCTATATCTGCACTAGCAAAAGTAATTGTGAAACTTTTAAGTCCAAACAGGAGGTACTTGAATGAATAACTCCAGATTAATATATTGGGTGGGTCATGAACCACCTGAATGACTACTTTTGTTTTATGGGGTGCCGTCCCATGTTGTTCAGGTGGATAGCCTGCTGTCTATTTTTGAACAACATTGCCATGAGGAGTTTTTGATGGACTTCATTTATTCTATGCAGTGGTATGCCTGTTGACGTTAAACCTCTCTCTCAAAGAAAGCGGACCAAGCCATCAGAACTGACAGGCTCCTGGAAAGTGTATGAAGTCAGTGCAACACCCATTTTCAGTGAGGAGTTGCAAGAATTAGAGGGTGCTTCCTTTGTATACTTAAACATGGAGACCATGAAGAAGAGAACCCTGCCAGAGAGCTCTGCTTTCTTTGGGGAGGAAGAGATGCTGGATATGCAAGATGTCACCGTACTTTGGTTACCTGGTGGTGTCACTGCCTATGTCGACGTGGACAAAGACGGTATACTCAGTATAGGAGTCAGTTGGTACTCGGAAGAAGGGATTAATCTGGTGATGGAGAGAGATTATGGTACAGATGGGAAGCTCAGAGAGGTTCGATGGAAAACTGAACTAAAACGCAGGTGGAACCAACCGGTTCCAGCATAATCCAAAGAATCCGTTCCTTGCCTTTAGTCTCAGTTTCTATTAACCTCCGTTTCCGGGTAGGAGTATAGGAGCAATAATGTCTATGGAGGTACGAGTTCCAAGAGAAATTGTATGCCAGTTTATGTACATGCTAGATCAGTTGGTAGTTTCTTGCCTCCGTAGAATGTACAGACTTTGATCGGTTTCACCGTTTCATCGATGAATGGGCTAAAACTAAACTCACAAGAGAGTCATTTGCTTGCCATGTGCATCGGCATGTTTTGTGTTATAGAATGACTCGTTTGGAATGATATAGTTTGGCCACTTGCTGCCGGATAGGCTTGAATTGCTCAGAATCTTTGGGAGCCACATCCACATTACACATTTGCACTTGATCTTGAACTCCATCGCTTGGGAGACGATATTTATTACTGTGGTCACTGGTCAGCATTAGGATATGTTTTTCATTCAGTTTGGGTATATCAATTGGTCTGTGTCGTCGGGGCGACTGGTATATCAATGGGTCTTTGTCGAGGTTTGAGGCCCCCTTTTCTAGGTGAACCCGGAAGGAGGTGCCCAGAGTAGAGAAAACACGACTTGGAGTCCAGATGGGAGTAGGCCTGTTAATGGGGTGGGTTTAAATGGATAAAATGGGGTGGGTTGTTGATGGGTCTATCATGGATGGATTAAAACGGGTTTGAACAAGAAACGGGGCGGGGCTGGGTGGATTCTATGCTAGTACTAGGTCGGGTTAGGGTTCAAATGGTTTATATATTTCGGGTTGTAAACGAGTTCAACCCGTGGAAGTGAAATGGGGTGAGCACCCATCTCCCCCATCTCCCCAGCCCCCAGTCACCAAACTCACCACCGACGAGGCCACTAGTCCACTACTAGGTTTCCTCCACCGTGCGCCGCCGGCTCATCCGAGTTACCCAGGCGAGGCGTGGTGGCGGCGGCAGCTTCCCATGTGTGGCGCGACGACGACGGCGCTTCCCACACGAGGCACGGCGTCGGCGGTGGCGGCGTCGGCTTCCCACGCGCGGCGACGGCGGCGGCGGCTTCCCACGCGCGGCGATGGCGGCGGCGGCGGCTCCACACACGCAGCGTTTCATGGCGATTTGATCTTGTTTAGTGCTAGGTCTGTTCTTCCATTGTTTCTATTCTTTGCGATGGTGATTTGATTTGTTTGGAGCTCTATTTGGAGGGCACTACGAGGATGGCGATTTGATTTGTTTGATCCCCGATTGTATCACTTCCAATGGATTTCCCAAGTTTTCTTTGTGGAATTATTCTAATCCTCTTTGCAATCTATGAACTGCTAGCCACAAGCCGGATCAAATTTGATTAACATCCTTAATTTCTTTCCCATACGGATCAAATTTCTACACCTAGGTGTAGGTGTAGAAATGGGTGGAGTGAACGGGTTGAAATGGGTTGAACCCATACGGAGAAGATGGGTTGGGTTGAGATGGCTGAAGAAATCGGTCGGGTCAGGTTGGGTTGGGTAGAGATTGCAGGTGGGTTGGATTGGGTTGGGTAAGAAATTTTGGCAATTTATTATGGGTTAGGGGTGGGTCTGCCCCCATTAGCAGGTCTAGATGGGAGGTCGTTTGCAAAATATTGCGAATGGATCAACCTAATCTTACACAGAAAATTGATTTTTTGTTAATCTATTGGATGATCTCATACCATTTTGTCACTCTGTATGCATGACATATGGATCCATCTGTGTCTATGACAGTGGACTAGAATGACAAAATGGTAAGGACCAATGTTGAGAGTGGCAAAAATGCAATTGCCCTAATCTTACAATAGGCTCGAAACCTCCCTATATAGGTTACAAGTAGCAATTTTTATGTTGCCTCAGGATGTACTAGAAATCTTGGGGACAAAATGGTAAATCGCCTATGTGTTCCTTGTCTGTTCGTTGTCGGGTACGCAAAATAGGGGCCTATTGTTGGGGAGGCACCCTTGCTCACATGCGCCAAGACTTCGCGCTCATCACCATCAAACCCATGGCGACGTGAATTGGAGCTCATCACTATCAAACTTGAGCTCATTGGTACTAGATTCAATGTTGCTATTGTCATAGAAGAAGAGGTGGAGGAGAGTAACCCTACTACTACTAGAGAAGGGGAGATGGAGGAGGGCCCGGGAGGTGACCAAGCTGGTGGGATGGAGGAAAAAGGAGGCCAGAGTGCAAGGGAGTTGATGCCTTCGACGATGGTCTCAATCTTACTCTTTGGGTTGGGAAGGTGGATAGCAAGATAGAGGGAGGGGAAAGAGAGGAAGGGAGAGAGAATAAAAGAAGAAAACTTATGTGTCATTCTTATCGCCTTTTTTTATCTTTGATTTTGTAGGTGAAAAAATAAGTTAAGATAAGATGAAAATGACACGTTAACAGTGTGCTATAAAAAGTTGCAAAAAGGAAACGATGGGAATTTGTGATGCTATTGGAGTAGAAATGTTCATAGGCAGCCTGGCAAAAAAATCCAGGCTCGAGCATCATTTTTGGGCTCAACAGAAAATCTAGGTCAGGCTCGGGTTTTAGAAAAAATAAAACACATTGTACAATCATGTTTTAGGCTTTCGGGCTACACTGGGGACTTGTTTTTTAAAAAATTATCAGGCCAAGCTAGGCTCAAGCCTAGCCAAAAAGCACTGGGCTTTTTCAAGCCTAGCCCAAAACCCGGTCCAGTCTTTGAACGGGTTTGTATTGGAGCGAGCTTGTGGGGGAAGTGGTACGAGAACAACTTTTTTTCATTGTTTTGTTTGATTTTGTCAATGGTACTATCAATATCTAGTTTTTTTTAATTAAAGGGCAGGAGTTCTGCCAATTCATTTAAGGAAGAGTAAAATACAGGGGAAAAAATAAAAACAACAACAACACGGCACCAAGCACCGAAGCACCACTGCAACCCAACACTGCCAACCGGCCTAAGACCGAACTACACCGCTACATAGTTGCCACCCGGCGAAAAAACGTGGCCACTAATTTGTCACATCTTGACTAGATGTGGCCACTAATTTGTTAGACTTTTTTTTAGAAGCTAAAAACATGTGGATTGACCACAACAACAACAAACGGCCATAGGTGGAACTAGGATTTACGTCAATAAGCTGGTTAACTTGCTTCAGAGGTAGAAGTGCTCCGGCAGACATAGGCCAAATCTCAGGCCATGACAAGCCCGTCGTTATTTTCCCTTTTGACCAACAAACTCGGGGTCGCAAGGGGCCCGTTCCTTGATGCTCGGCAGAAAATTGTCCTTTTATAGGATGAAGACCAATAAGAGAACACTCCATGTATGACGGGGCCTCAGGGGACCTGGTTGAGACTTGAGATCCGAAATGGTCCATTAATCTAGCACTGGTCGAGCTCGCTCTATGTCCCCCATCCATCCATTCTATTATTTACAATTTCAACTCAGTTAGCTAATTCATTTAGCTCAGCCATTTCAAAAATTTTAATTAAAAAGTTAAGAGCCAAAAAAGATTAAACAAACTAAAAAAATATTTAAATTTGTTTAAAATCTTTGAAAAAACTCTTACAAAGTCTTGAAAAATAAAAAAAATATTATAATGTATGGACTATAGAAAATTGATAAATTTCAAACTATAGCATTTAGCTCGCTTTTAAGGAAAAAAGAGTATAGACACAGTCTCATCGGGTAAACTTGTTTGATCGCATCAGCGATCAGCCTATTCTCCTTTATGGTTGCCTGAATTTTTGCTTCGTTTTGTGGCAACAACAAGAACACGTAACCCCCACCCACCCACCCACACAATCTCTTGTCCTCGATCCCAAGAGGGAAATAGTTAAATCCCTCTGATGCGAAGATTGAAGAAAAAAAATAAAACTATACTTTAGAAAAAAAAATATATGAAAAAATCCCGAATGATTTCTTGAAAAAAACCGAAAAAATTTTCCATCTCAAATTCTCGACAAAATAGAACGATTTCTATGTGAAGACTTCTCGACTGTGAAAATTTTTCCGAGAATCTTAACGATTTCTCTTTTTTTGTCGACTCTGTTCGTTTTAAATTCAAGAAAATCATAAGTAATTATGGGAAATAAAGAAGGGAAACATTGCAGAGCAAACGTCTGAGCGGTCAGACGTGAACCCGCCCCCGCACACCGCACAACAGACATGTGCCCAGATCTAGTGGAGACAAATGAAGTGGCCCTCGCGTCATCTCTAGGAGGAGACTCGGGGGCGATACCCGCAGCCAACTCCGAGCCCTCCTCAAACCCTAGCACCGCCGCCGCCTCCGACCAGTAGCGGTGGCAGCCCCCTCCCCCTCTTCGACCAGTAGCCCTTCGTTCTGCACTCCACCGCTTGCTCACTCGCTCTGGCTTGTTCCTCTCTAGATCTGGTTGTGTTTCATTCGCCCGTCGAGCGTCATCCCTCGTAGGACGTGCGACTTCCTTCCTTTCTTCTTCACCACTTTCGCCTGTAGTGGTGTAGCCTGCCGTTGGCTTTCCCTCTTCCATCTTTTTTCTTCCCCTCCCCTAGGCCCGTCTTAGTGGGGACCGCCCGAGGGGGACCGCTCCATGAGAGGCCAGATTCGTGGGCGCGAGGCTCGGTTTTGGTGGTTGTCATAGTGGCCGGAGTTGTGGTGCTACAGTGTCGTGGGTCCAGTGGCCTCGTAGCTCGGTGGATCTCGTCACCGACGTCTTCTTCTCTTCCTTCCCCTCCCCCCGAACCCGTCTCGATGGAGACCGGCCGCTTGGGGGTCCGCTTGAGCAGCTGGCTAGAGTGGACTATGGGGGCATGTGTTCGATGGCTCTTTAGTGGATAGTTGCTCGTACTTCGGCGAAGCGGCGATCTTTGTCTCTAGCCTGGTCCCGTCCTCGCCTTCTTACCCTTCCCTCCTTGTGAGGTGCTCGGTGGAGTAGGGTGGTGTTTTCTGGGTTAGTAGCGGGGTTTGACTTCCGCTGCCTAGGTGGCACGGCGTCTGGTCTCCTTTCGCTTCCCGCACGTAGCCCACCAGGCATGGTGACCCCTCTCCGGCAGCGTTGGCTGGCGATCTTTCTTCGGCGGTATCCATGTTCTCCGTCTCTTGACCTGGTCCCGTCGCCGTTGTCTTGACCCTTCATTTTTCCGAGGTGTCGGGTGGCTTGGGCGGCGTTTTCAGCGTAGGGTGGCGGCGTTTGTGCATGCGCTCTGGCTCTGCGTGTTTGGTCGGCGGCTTGTTTCTTCTAGTGCTTTCGACATTCGGAGGCCTCTGCCTTCTGCGCTAGTAGGGCAGGTCTTGGGCGAAAACCTTGCCCTTTTGGGCTGGTGTTGGAGTCACTTTTGGCGTCGTTCCCTCGTTAAAGGCATCACCTTTTGGACCTTCTCCTGCTTTCGATGAAAACCCTAGAGGTTTTGCGACGGCGGTGGGTTCTCCCCGTCGATACTTTTTTGGAGGCGTTGTGGTCGTCATCTTGTGCTTTGGGTTTTCGCTGGGTCTTTTGCTCTAGGAGTGATTTGTCGTTGTGTAAGTGTTGCTGTTGTTCCCCCTCTCTCATTCTCATGTATCTCTCCGGGTCGGCCTACGTGGCAGCGGTGGTGCTGCATTTCTTCTTTCTCCTTTGTAGGTGGTGTTCCCGGCGTGGCCAGAGGTCTGTCTGGCTTGGTCCTAGGTTGCAGCGTAGCGCTTTGGATGTATTGTGTATTTGCATGGGCGTTTTGTTTTATTTTCTCCCGCTGATTAATGAAATAGGACGGCAGTTCTCCTGCCCTTTTTTCAAAAATAAAATAGCAACATCCAATAAACTTAGTGACCTGATCCGATAAGCTTGAAGTGAGAACTCGTTGGATCTACAAAGACATATTTAGAATAAGATGTATCTCATTTTTTGACATAAAATCTTAGCCATGTATGTATGAAACTTTAGGTTTGTCTTGTAAAACGTGTTTTTGTTCTTATAAAACATATGTGTGTGAGGTAATTTTTTTTCATCAATATATTGTCAAGTTTTTATTAGTTTTATGAAACTTTATTAGTTTTCGCCCATTCAAGTTGATTAGTATATTGTGAAGTTTCAGTAGCTTTTCCAAGTTTCAGTACAAGTTATTCAAACTTCATCAGTACATTGTTAAATTTGATCAGTATCCTCCCCAAGTTTTCTGTTTTTCTCCATGCTTCATCAATACTCTCTCTGTCCTGACCATCATTCATTCAAATTTCTTCCCATCTTACCCCCAACCACTTCCCCACCCATCACATACTACCATTAATTGTGGGGCATTCTAGTACTTTCCCATTCCTCTTAATCTCTCCCAAACATCCTCAAAATCCTTATATATCAGGACAGAGGGCGTATATTATTAGGCTCTATTCATAATTTCTTCAAATTTAAACAAAAATATTCAACTTACATTGGTTTTGGCTCATATTTCATCGTCCGTACATCGTCAAGTTTTATTAGGAGTGCTCTAAATTTCAGTAGTAATTATTTCAAATTTTATCATACTGATATCAACATGACAAGCGCCTCAAATAAAATGGATTTCCCTGGTACGTCCGATCCCTAATGTTCGCCAACAAAAAGATTATTACGCCAAACAAACAGGATTTGAGACAAAAATCAAAAAGGTGATTTGAAGCCTTTGCTCTCATCCCCTCCCTCGATCGGTACCACCAGCTAGCAACGAGGCGACAAAGCAAGCAAGAACGGGTAGAACACTTACATCAGCGGCGGATGGGCTCTGGAGCTCGATCCAGGCAAATCAAAGATCGGATGGGATCCCGGGATCACATCGGGCCGTCGCCTCAGCCGCGATCGGTCGACAGCACGGGGATCAGATTAGATTCATATCGCGTTTGTACCTATCCCCCTTCCCTATTCTAGCTATACCTTCCCGTGGTACGTGCTGTCATTGACACGAGAGGCATTTCATGATGAGAGATCTTGCGCGCTAGATTTCTTCCGTCACCTTGCAGTTGCAGGGATACTCTCCCTCTCTGCGTCCTTTTGCCTCCCGGGTTCACGTACGTAGTGGCAACAACCCCGACGAAAAGGATGTACTAGCACCTACTTGTAACGTTATAGTAGTATATACCCTGACTAGTACCTTAGCTAGCTACCAGAGTACCAGTGGTTTGTGACGAAACGGAATAATGCGTAGGGTAATTAAAAATAGTACATCTAATACGGGGACGGAGTAGACAAACATGCAGTCATGTAGGCAGAGGTGGATGTGGACGTATTGGGCCACGGGAACGGAGAGGTCCCCCGGTGTCCCTGCGGAAGCGATCGGTTCGGCCCCGCGATGCTCTGCAGCTCGCTGTACGCACTTCTTCCGTTCTTCGTTTGCCCGCCCAGTGCCACGCGCACCGTGCGCAAGCGGTTTTGCTTTTGTAGTAGGCCGGAGAGCGAAGCCGAACCGGCCGCGCCTGCGCCACCCACCGGCGGAAGCTGGAAGCAGTCGAGGCAAGCGGCGGCGGCGCGCGCGCGCACGGCCTGCACACTGGCACACGGACACGGCGCATGGTTTGACGATCCAATACGCGGATGCAGCGGCAGCGCGTGTGGCGTGTGCGGGGCGGAGTGGCCGCGCCCGCGTGGGGCTGCAGCCTGCAGAGCGCACGATCAGGATAGGCAGGAGGTGAGGAGGCGGCCGGCAACTCGGCGTCGTGCGCGCGCGAGCGGTGCGCTTCGTGCTGGTGGTTTGGTGCCCCCGGAGCCCGGAATGATGGTGTCCCTCCTCCCCCTCCCGCCGAAAGCCTGGGGACTCGGTCACTCGGGGCGCCCACGCGGCGGACGCCTGCACCAGCACGACCGCCATCGGATCGGGTCGGTCCGTCTCCGTCGGTCGCCCGCTCGGGAGTCCAGAGAAACGGCCGTAGGCCGTTGGATTTGATACCTACACTGCCCTTCAGGAGTGGGCTAGGGAGTCCAGAGAAACGGCCGTGGGTACGGCCGTTGGATATTTGATACCTACACTGCCCGTGATCTTACAGTCGTTTGAGAACTAACGTACCAATAAATTATCATTAGTATCAAGCACCGGACCTTAAAGCTTGGCCAAATCTTTCAAGTTCCCGTAATACTAAGGCCACTATTGATGGTTTAGTGAGCACGAGTGCATGGCTAGTTTTTGCATTTGCCCCTATGTAGGTTGTTGTCGGTAATCATTCTATTCCCTCCAGTTTGATATTACTTGTCGTTTTAGACAAGATTTCACAAACCAAGAAGACATTAATTAGTTTCAAGTGCTAGGCTCATCAGTAAAAGTCCGTAGCTCAGTTGGCTGAAGAAACTAATCCCAAACGGTGGAACCTGGGTTCGATTCCCACTTCTCCCTATGGCGCTAGGCTTTTTTGCGTTGGAAATATCAACAGCGCTCTAACGACAGATTTTTTTCGTTCAATAGGCAAAACGCTACAACGACAGATAAATTCAAACTGGAGGGAGTATAATACTGTAACTTTAGATAGCATGGCTGATGAAAAGAAAGAATCTTTTACAGTGTAATGTAAATCATAAAGAAAATTTAGAGAAAAGGATAGAGAGAGTAGTTAATAATGAAATAGAGTGTCGGTGTGGATGCTCTTTTACCTACCCAAAGGAACGTGTGAGAAGGTAGGTTGGCGATGAGACAAGTACCGAGAAGCCAACCAGCCAGTCAGGAGCGCGCCCTGTAGAGTACCGGGTGCAAGCGTGTTGGACGTGAAGACTTGTGGTTGTTATTGTATGACATATGTATTTCATTGGTGAAGTGTGAGATAAGGCGAAGAGAATTTGACAACAAGTTGATGATTTTTTTGAGCGTGGAGAATTAGATGAGGATTTGATAAGGTTGTAATAAAAACAGTTTACTGGACCCTATCCACCGGATCAGGTTCGATGGTTTATAGAAGCTTATGCATGAGTTTTGCATCGTTTTGCTGGTCATTTGACCTAGCCCGGTGCCCATCAAACTGAGTCCAATGGCATCAAATTACATGCGGACCCCTGGTGTTTGTTTCTGTGTTCCAACGGACTTGATCCGCGCAGCTTTCGTGTACCACCATATGTTGCATTTTTTATGGTCTTTCTGTACTTGAAAATTAAAGTCTATACATGAAAGCTGTAGAGAATTTTGATACACATCTTTTGCATTTTGAAATCTTTTTTATTTGAGCAACAAAATTATCAAAAGATGTTTAGTGGACCACGGTGCAGAAAGTTGCATGTGCATGGTAGCTTACGTTGGAATTGGCAAATCCTTTGGTTTAGGTTGTGTCATATGATATGTTCGTGATGGATGTGTATAGTTTAGGTATTTCTGAAACTAATATGTATCAAGTTGAAAAATGCTTGGGGCTGAATTAAAGTTGTTGGTTTTGTCGGTTACTTATTTGCCTCGGAGCCAAGTCAGTTCGGTGAGACCCAGACGCGTAAGAGCATTCACACTAGCTACTCTATTCTCATCCTCTATTTCACTATTAGAGCATCCCCAGGAGACCCCCAATCAGCACTAACATGCACAGCCAGCTAGCAATGGAGTCTGCAGTTTTTTTAATTTTTTGGGCGCGGTTACTGTAGCTACAGTAGTTTCGGGGGTCTGCTGGGGATGCTCTTAGCTACTCCCTCTATCCTTTTCTCTAAATTTTCTTCACATTTTTATACTACACTCTAAAAGATTTTTTTCCTCCATTAGACACTCTATTCAAAGCTACAGTATTTTAGAGTCCCTACGGATGCTTTAAGGGATTCAAGCGAAGATTCAAGGTCATGAGCATGTGTCAGTTGATGCGTGGACGCTTCAAAGCAAAGGAATCAGGTTATCAAGGTTGGCTTTGCGTCAAGATTTATGTAGATTTAGTTAAAACCCAAATTCGAGTTGGATTTCGCCAAATAATGTCGTGAATCCTATTTAAATCCACGTAACATTGACACGCCATTTATCAAATTCCCTAATACAACCTTACTACGGAGTTGCATATACTCGATTATTCCTTCACTACTCCCCATCTTTGTAACAGCATATACTCCCCATCTTTGTAACAGCAGTAGAACAGCTCGTTTTGAAAGAAAACAATTGCGCCTCTCAGCAATCTCTCGTCGAGTCGTACACGTAGATCACGATGCCCCCGCTTGTCTCGCGCCGAACCAAAGATGGAAACACACTACCGCCCAGCGCTTCGTGGAATGCTGCTACTACCTCACGGCACGGCTCTCCCTGCTTATGTACAGACCGTACGAGCGAGCGGCTCATGATTCCGAGCAGGAGGAAAAGACAACGTGATATCCTGTCGCTCGAATTTCAAACCGAGATCCTGGATCGCTTTTTAGAACAGAACAAGAGTGCACGATCGAGTAGTGCTACTAGTGTATCTCGGCAGATGATCTGTTTGCCCCTGATCTATTACTATTCACGTGCCACCTTATAAAATAAGATTGTTTATCTATACATCACTATTAATCTGTTCAACGGTTACCGCATCATTATTTTCACTCTATATATCCTAATCCTCGTGAGGGGGTATGTTAACACTGCACAGGACCATACTTTGTTTTCGAGGATGTCATAGTGCATTGAAATATTTATTATCCGATGAAGCCTAATTTTGACCGTTGAAAGCGGCTTCATTAACCAGAAACTAACCATTGAAGTCAGATTTTTAGAATGTTTATTTTGTGATTTTGAGATATTCGGAAGGCAAAAAAAACTTCAAAACATGAAAAGAAAATAATCAAATAACAAGAGCGATCAATTTTCTTGAAAAATAAACGAATCTTAAAAGAATCTGACTGGATTGCTCATAAGCGAAAACCGATTCATTTTCGTTGGTTTTCAATAATAAATGCATTTTTATTTTAGAAAATCCACCTCTAAATTGGAAAACCAACCCTTCCACCTCTTTAATGATTGTCACCCTCTCCTCTTTCACTCCCTAGCGTGTAAGGTGACGAGGCCACTGCCCGTTGTTTCTCCTTTCAATTATTTTTCCCCAAAAATACCAATTGTCTTTGCCAACATAGATGAATAAGAAGAGGTCATCCTTCTGCTAGACCGGACTAAAGAGTTACGAATCTTATCAGCCGCCGAGATGCGCCCCCGCAACCGCCTCAAATATAGATCCCAAGATCTGGCCTCCCTCTAAGGGGCCTACATTAAGCAATGTTCCAAACTTATCTGGATCTAGCAGTAGCAGGGGGTGCGAATACCAAATTCTTCCACTTAAGGGCTAGCACGCGGCGGAGGAAAAACCACATCCTCTCCCTCTAAGTAGGGTAGCGGTGTTCTTCAATGAGCAGCTAGGCTCCTCGTTTATGAGAGATCTGTCACTCGACTAGAGCAGCTTGGCTACTCGGAGCATAACTTGGCTGACCTCGATGCTAATTTCGAGGAGGAAGTGATCCACATGCCATCCTTTCGCTCCCTGAGGGAAAGGCACTCTGGGTCAGATGGCTTTACTATTTTTTTCTTCAAGACCTGTTGTGATATCATCAAAGAAGACATTGTGGCGGTCTTCAACCAACTCCAGGGTTTTAGAGGTTCACAATTCGCTCTCCTTAACACCGCCAACATCATCCCCCTCCCAAAGAAGTGCCAATGCACTTCCCTCCTGGATTACCGCCCGATCAATTTGATCCACAATGTCGGCAAGATTTTCTCTAAGCTGTTGAGCTCAGTCAAAGTGCCTTCATAAAAAATGACGCACCTAATACAACTTCCTTTACACTTAGAATGTGGTGCAAGACCTCCATAGCTCCAACACGCATTGCCTCTTCCTCAAGTTGGACATTGCCAAAGCCTTTGACTTGGTTCATTAGGGATACCTACTCATAGTACTTCAATCACTTGGCTTCGGTCCAAAGCGGAGAGAATGGATCTCTATCCTTCTTGGGTCTCCCTCCTCCATAATTCTTTTGAATGGAATTGTGGGGCAACTGATCCAGCACTAACGATGGGTTTGCCAAGGGTACACAATTTCTCCTATGCTCTTCATCCTGGCTATTGGCCCGCTACAAAAGCTCTTCAGCCTTGCCCTGGAGAAAAGGATGCTCACACCTATGCGCCAAAACTCGATTAGCATGTGTACCTCCCTCTATGCAGATGATGCAGTTGTCTTCCTAAGTCCCTCCTCTTCAGATGCCCTAGCGACTCAAGAGATCCTTCGCTCCTTCAGTCGAGCATCAAGCCTAGATACCAACTTCAAGAAGAACACATCTTTTTTTCCAATCCATTGCAACATTTTAGGCTTAGCAGGAATCCTAAGCTCCTTTCTTGGTTAGCATGCCAAAATTTCCTTGCCATTATCTCCTGCACACTAGGAAGCTCTATAAAAATCATTTTTGCATATCATTGACAAGCTCAGTGTCAAGACTGCTGAAGTGGAAGGGTAGGCTACTATCTAAGGTTGGCCACCTTATGCTTATCAACTCAGCCATATCATATATGCCTACCTACCACCTCACTATCTTCTCTTTGGCCAAGTAGGCCAAGAAGAAACTAGAGCGCATCAGAAGATTCTTCCTTTGGCACGACGATGAGCACTCCATCGAAGGCCACTATCTTGTCAATTGGGGTCAGGTTTGTGGCCCAAACCCCTCGGCGAGATGGAAATTCTAGACCTCAGGAGATTTGCAGGGCCCTACATTTGCAGTGGCTTTGGCGTTCTTGGAAATACGCCTCCAAGCCCTAAGTCGGCACCAGACTTCCTTGCAATTCCACAAACCTAGATGTGTTTCAAACCTCCACAGTTATCATCCTTGGCAATGGTACAAAAGTCCGGTTCTGGCAGGACAACCGGCTTAACCATGAATCTGCAAAGAACATTGCTCTTTTCAAGCTAGTCAAGAGAAATAATCGTACTACTGCAATCGAGCTTCAAGAAAAAAGATGGATTTCTTCCCTGCATGGTATCCACACAGCCCTTCAACTATAGGAATACCACAATCTATGGGAGAGAATCTAGGACGTCAATTTTCAACACGACCGTTCGGATGACATTATTTGGAACCAAACGACCTCCGGCAACTACTCTTACATATCATCTTACCTCTTGCAGTTTGAATGCAGTACTCACTGTGCCAATGCAAAGCTTGTTTGGAAAGCTAGCACTAAGCACAAGTGCAAATTCTTCGCTTGGACTTTAGCCCTTAACAGGCTCAACACAGTCAACATCCTCGCCAAAAAAGGGTGGCCCCACAACCTGATCTACTGCCACTACGACCTCTCACCAGTATTCAGTCTTCACCTGTTCCTCAACTATCCTTACTCGGAAGAAGTTTGGACTCATTCTCTTCTAAGAAGTAACTTTGCGCACCAAATTTCCACCACCTACATCCCTTCCACCGCTTCTTGGATTGGTGGCAATATTTGGCTTCATTCATTCCTAAGTCGATAAAACGGGCCTTCAACGGCTTCGTCATCTATGTTGCCTGGAACTTTTGAATGGAGCACAGTAGACATATTTTCTAGGAATGTCGGCTGCCCTTGTTCATTTCATCCTTAGTGACTTTTCCATGTGGGTGAGATCCGCTATCACTTAACCTTTTTGAGTTTGGGCTACGACCCATGTATATACTCTATACAACTTTTCCCTCTCTACTTAATGCCCTTGTCTTTTGCTAAAAAAAGAGTGATGGATCTCACGTTTGGAGAGAGAGGGAGAGAGCCTAGTTTGAGAGCGTCAGGCTTGAATAGCACACAAGCACCATAAAATGTGTTGCTTTTCAAAAAGTTGTCGCTTATTAGGGCCTTGTTCTTTTCGGCGTATCGTTGCGTTGGCGTATTATTGTAGCAAATTTGAGAGCACTCGAAAAAGGTATAAAGATTATATAAAAATAATTAAAAAATGGTTTTAGAATCTTTGCATGAACTACTGAAAGTCACGAAAAAATCGTTACAAATTATCACAACATATAGGCTATATAAAACTAACAAAATTTGCTACAGTAATACGCAACGGTATGATACGCTAAAAAGAACAAGGTCTAGATTTTCACAAATAAGGGACTATGATTATAGTCAACTCTATACCGTATTTCAAAGACCAAAATCGATAGGCACCTATATTTGTTGGAAATTTTCTTTTTCCTCAATCGACTTTTAAAAGAGGATGCTAGGCAATGGTGATCTGTTGGAAATATGTTATTAACGTATTACCATATTCAAATAGTTTTAGGTAGTTTCATTTGTTTTTGTGTGGCTTCATATGGTTTTATTAGACATTTCTGTAGAGTTTTATATAGTTTCAAAAAAATTCATACTGACATCAACACGACGTTTGATGATGTCATTGCTGCATTCTTACCGTCGTTCTAACATTTTTTCTTTTAAAAAGACCAGGGAACATCCGAATGACTTTTGGCTTGAATTAAACATTTTGGATACCTTAATACCGTCTTTTGATAACATTAAAGGTCTTCTCTAATGATCCTGAAACCTATCGAACCAAATATTTGGGCTTCTTAAAATCGTTTGTCAAAGGTTTTGAAGCTCAATAAGTTGCGGCACATGTAGTCGCAAACTGTCATAGAGACCTCGTTCTTTTCAGCTTAAATTAAATAAAATAAAAAATTGTTATCTTATAAAAATTAATGGATGTAGTATTTTGTACTTATTTTAATAGGATTTTAGATAGCTCTTCTTAAAGGCCTTGTTTGCATGAAACAACTTTGAGAAACCAACTTACTTTGTTCCAAATGTTTTTAGAGTTTTGAAAAACAACTTAATTTGAGATAAAAACAAGGGCTAATTAGATCAAAATATGCCATTATTAACGGAGGACGGAGAGTTTGAATATGTTGCATTCCTTGGAGTCGCTCTTCATGGCTTTCTTCTCGAATCTTGAATGAAGATCTAATAATTGATGGGCTTTGCAATGCTTGTATTTTATCTCTAATTCATGTGGTTTGTTGTTTTCATGTACAACTTTACCCCCCCTCTAGCTTCATTAAGCTTATCAGCATTTGTACTCTACCCTGCTCATCACCGATAGATGGCGTCTACGTACTCCACAATGCTCATCGCCGATCGATGATGTCTCCCACCCTGCTCGTCGTTGTTGCATGGCGTTGAGCGCGCCAAAGCTCCTTCTTAGCTTGCTAACATTTTTCTCGACCTTCTTCTTCTTCTTGTTGTTGTTATAGGTCACACGAGCTCATTGATATATTTGCAATTCTCATCATTTGTGGTATGTCCACATGGTGTTATTGTTGTTGGTGGTGGTACCACTGCTAATTGGTAGGGATATGCCAAAGGAAAGGGAGATGGTGGGAGTGTTGGCCGGAAGGGAGCTCACCATGCATGCATGGCTAGAGTTTGGGATGGATAGAAATAAAGTCTATTCATGAATAGGGGACTATATACTAATTTATAGATAAAATAAAGTCTCAATTTTTATGTCGTGAGATAATGCACGCAACTTTAAAGATACACGACATCATGCTGATCCTAGGCATTGAACCTAGGTGGCTAGGAGAATAAACAACGTCTCTCAGCATGGTAAGGATAGGGATATTTTTGGGTATTTTGAATTTCAGATGGCACATTTGGAAGAATTTAGGGTAACTTTGTAGTGGCATGAGATAGGTTTTGAAATTCATTACTTTGCAGTGTCATAGATGTAAATATTTGACTAATTCTAAAATACGAGAACCTTATAAACCAAAGTTTTTTACATTTAGAAAGGAACATCAAACGGAGTAACCCGGTTGTACTTAACTAGGGCCTTGTTCTTTTCAATGTATCGTTGCGTTGGTGTAATACTGTAGCAAATTTGAAAGCTCTTGAAAAGATGTCTAAATATTATAAAAAAATAACTAAAAAATACTTTTAAAATTTTTGGAAGGACTACTAAAAGCCACAAAAAAATCGTTACGAATTATCACAACATATAGGCTATTAAAAAAAAAAAGCTACAGTAATACGCAACGGTACGATACGCTGGAAAGAACAAGGCCTAGCTAAGCCGTATGCTCGTTCAAGTAGGCCTCCTTTACCCGATTCCTTTTTTTTTTATAACAAGGCTAAAACGTGCCTTCGATCCGATATAGGAGAAACTGTTAGAACGTGCCTCAGAACATGGTTTCTCCTATAACAAGGCTAGAATCACCCATGTTAGAATTCTCCTCAGAACATGGTTTCTCCTATAACAAGGCTAGAACCAGCTGCTAGAATTCTAACTTTTTTTTTATAACAAGGCTAGAAGCGAGACTGTTAGAATCACCCATGTTCTGACGACAAATCTCCTGCCAACAAGCTGACCCCTGGGACAAAGCACATATATAAATATATCGACGACAGTGTTGGTTTGTACTCCCTCCGTTCCAAATTATAAGTCGTTTGACTTTTTTGACACGTACTTTGACCATTCGTTTTATTCAAAAAAAATTTATATTTATAATTTATTTTTATTATGATTTAGTCTATCATGAAAGGTACTTTAATAATGACTTGAGTTTTTTCATATTTTCACTAATTATTTGAATAAGACGAGTGATCAAAGTACGTGTCAAAAAAGTCAAACGACCTATAATTTGGAAGTGGCATGAGATAGGTTTTGAAATTCACTACTTTGCAGTGGCATATATGTATATATTTAACTAATTCTAAAATACGAGAACCCTGAAAACCAAAGTTTTTTACATTTAGAAAGGAACATTAAACGGAGTAACCCAGTCGTACTTGACTAGCTAAGCCGTATGCTCGTCCAAGTAGGCCTCCTTTACCCGATTCCTTTTTTTTTTTTTTTTTTGAGAAACCCGATTCCTTTTTTATGACAAGGCTAAAACGTACCTTCGATCCGATATAGGAGAAACCATAAGCCTAGAAGCGAGACTGTTAGAATTACCCATGTTCTGACGACAAATCTCCTGCCAAGCTGACCCCTGGGACAAAGCACATATATATCGACGACAGTGCATGTTGGTTTGTAGTAGTAGTTAACATCAAGACAGCTGGCTAGAAGGCAAAGGGCCGATCGATGAATCTGCAAGCACTACGCGTACGATCGAGCCAGAACCAGCTACAGGAACAAGTACGTACTGCCATCACACCACAATTTGAGCAAAAGGGTCTTTAAATGGCCTGTCCGGTCCAGTCCAGTCTTTCTCCCAGTCCCAGCATTTCACTCCTTTTCTCCCTGACCTAGAGAAGAAGCCGCCATCCTTTCTTCCCCGGTATCTCATGCCGCAACTCAATTAGCCACACACTCCCAGTAGTCTCCCCTGATCGATCGATCGATAGCTACCACACCTGCATGATCTTGGAGCTAAGCTACATCTTACATGTATGCGTGCATGGAAGGAGGGACCAGCCAGCTGGAGACCTGCCTTCCCAGCCTCTACGCGCTCGCGCCGCCGCCGCCGTTTCTCTCCCCGCTGCCGAGCCAGCAGCATAAGCTTCTCGAGATGCCGCCGCTGGCGCAGGAGCAGCATCCCGGGAACCATGGCGTGATGCTCTCCTCCGACCACGGCGGCGGCGGGTTGTACCCGCACCCGCTGCTCCCCGGGATCCCTTTCTCCGTCGGCCACCCCGCGGGCGAGAAGCCCGCCGCCGCCGGCGAGGTAATCGTTGCTCTGATCCTTTTCAGTGTCATTGGTGCCGTGGTGTTCTTGCTTTGAGGTCTGAATCTTTGGGCGCTCTCAGGTGGGCACGTCGGCGGCTAAGGCAGGTAACGAGATCGCTACTGCTGCCGCCACCACCGCTGACACCGGTCATGGCCCTAGCTCATGGTAATATGCATGATCACGCCCAGATAGAGCTGTCTGCTGTGGCTATTGGCTAATCATTGCAGTGTTTAGGGTTTCCTTGAGGTAGGAGGAGCTGATTGGTGTTGGTGGGGCGGGTGAGCAGGTGGAAGGGGTCGGCGGCGGCGGAGAAGGGGAAGATGAAGGTGAGGAGGAAGATGAGGGAGCCGAGGTTCTGCTTCCAGACCAGGAGCGACGTGGATGTGCTGGACGACGGCTACAAGTGGCGCAAGTACGGCCAGAAGGTTGTCAAGAACAGCCTCCATCCAAGGTTAGTATAACACACAAAAAATACGTGCTAAATTGCTAACCCTAATTCTTCTATTACTGATAAACGCGCTTAGAAATCTGGTGCATATATATGCATGTGTGCAAACTGCAGACTGACTGAATTAGATCTGTTAGACCTCGGGTGACAGCTTCCTGATGCAAAATCGATGTTCTGAATTCGTATGCTTTGCTACATTGGAATACCTAATTGTCTCTGACAATAATGATATCAGGGAACAGAATAACAGTGTTGCGATCGAATACGGTAGGCCGGTAGCATTATGACGTTATCATTGTTGGATTGACCGACTGGATAGTTAAATTACAAGAGCCGTACTGTCATTTGTTGATTTTTTCCGATCAGATTAAAGAAAAATTGTAATTGAATCTCAAGACTTAATTGACCAATCTCCAGCTGGATCATTTAGCTGCAATTAAGGACCGTTTAATTTCTTTGTCCACGATATCATGGTCCATGGAGAGTGAAGATTTTATTTTCGCTGCCTTGTTTGATTAGGCACACCGGCCTCTACTCCTACATCACAAAATGTACGCGGCCAAGTACTGTCACAACGGTGGCAAGATTCAATAAGAAGCTAAGTTCACAACTTAGCACAAGGATGAAATTAAATACAAACTGAAATAACGATGGAAAAAACATTCATTAGCACAAAGTTTATTATTGAATTTCATCCATGGTTGGCGAAGAAAGAGATGGCTGCGACCTTCAATGCTTAGCGCAATTTGAGTTTGGCTTCTTTATCATCGATCCTCTCTTTGAAAAAATTTTCGGTAATGCAATACTCCCCTGAAAATAACCTTAAAAAATACTAATAGTCTTCTGTTTTTCAGAAACATTATCATTTCAAGCTAGCATCACATCCTAGGGAATTATTTTAATTTTGGAGAGAGCACGAGGCACCTCTTCTTTCGCCGGGAATGATGGGTATATATTGCCAAAAAGCTTTTCAAATGAAGTGGCCTTAGCTAGTAAGCAGATCATAATCAACTGAAGTTTCTACTGCCCATGGATATGTTGTTGGCAAAGATACTACGGTCTTTACAAATTATCAAGTTTGTATTCTTTTTAAGATAAATGAATAATTCCAACCTCTACGTTTAAGACGTATGTGATCAATACAAGTTTACACTAACATATAAAATGCTGAAATCACAAAATGATTGCTTTAACAATAAAATAAAAATTAAATGGCCATGTTATTCACTCTTTGCCCATGCTTGTAAAACGAACTCTACAGTAACAACCTTAAAAGAGTGCCATTTACTCAACGATGTCGCTCATCCTCCCTATGCAAATTATCAAGGTTATCTGATCATGAATAAAATGATCATGAGCCCGTTGCCCCGGTGAGCCATTATTTTTTGAAACCCAACCTTAGCAATATAATGAGGACAGATGGTTGATAAGGATGATATTGGCATGCATAAGTAAGAATTACTGTAGATCATCCACACTATCATATATATTAATTGCACGCTAGGAAAATTAGAAGGGACCGACCCCCTTTTCTAGAACTTTTTTATAGTAAAAGAGCTATAAATTTAATTCAGCACCAGATCAATATGAACAAATTAAATGGATTATTGGAACATTGCACACATAGTTTACTACCAACCTTTAGGGTTTTTTTTTAAACCTGTAACTTGCATACTTCTTACAACGGAGATATTCATATAAAAAAAGTCCACTAGCTTGTCAAGGTAAGGTAAAAGAAGTGCACTCAATTACAGCGAGCAAGCAAGTGAAGCAATAGAATGCGGTCAATGCACTAATGCACTAGGAAAGATGTCATATATACCATCGATCATAACTATAGATTGTGGTTTTTTTTATATGTTACTAGTGCAGTACGTAGTGCACTTATTTTTGACTGTTCATGTTTAGTGCATTAATACAGTAAAAAAAAAGGGGACAGAATGAAGAGAACATAACACCGATCCTTAACGGCAAAGAAGTAAAAGATGCATTAAATTAAGTGAGAGGAGCACACGGCAACTTTTTCAGGTATCTTTGTGTTTTTTTAAAAAAATATTTATGCCATAAAACTAGTTTAGTGGTAGGCGTTTGTCTTTTAGATTTTTGTCTTTTAGATTTTTTACGGCTACCTATCCAACACTAGTTAACACATACTAAAAGACAAATACAAAACATGCATACAAAATTCTATTGGTAGTTATAAAATATCTCCATGTAGTTAGCCCGAAACCCCTCAAAAACTTGCAAAAAAAAATTCTAGTGAAATCAACAAAAGATCGGTCAATTAGTGAAAAATTTTAAAAATTGCTCTCAGCTTATACATAATTTTTCCGAATATGAATTTTTTTTCCACCATCGAGCTAATGGAAAAATGATGGGCAAACTAAAAAATTAAAGGATTTGACTACTCAAAATGAAAAAGCAGGTGACTGCTATTAGCAAATCCAATATATTAATTGATTTCTTTTGTCGTAGTCAAAGCGGCGTGCAAATCAAGCCTATAGATACATAGCATATTCTTTGACCATATTAGTTTTGATATTCTCTGTAGCTAAATGGATGAACGGCTGCAATATTGTTGGGTTTCAAGAAGTCAAAACCCTTGTTTGACTTTAAGATATTCATAAACAAATGATTTCGAGAAGCCAAATGCCCGGCTGAAAGAAACAACCATAAGTAACTGTTCTCTTCTATCATAAACAATTGATATTTGAGATGTGTGTGTCACAAATTTTTAACAATTTGCACATAAAAGTATATGTGTAGAATCGTCAACTCAAAAGGTACAATAATATTGTATTTTATTAGATTTTTAAAAAAATACAATAGTAATAATGGTCAACATCGTATCTTAGATATATACTATGATCGAAGTATAAAAAAAGTAAAATATTTTTGATAGAAGTGAGTATAAAACAACAAGTTGAAGAAAACGTGGCGTTATGATAAAAGCTATATAGGTGAACTGCTAATGCCAGTGAAGCCCTTGTACGAAGCACATGTAGATCATATCTATGCACCGGCCGGCCGGCGAAAGTGGTGCTGCAAGAGTCACCATGCAATAATGCGTCATGCCAATTGCCAAAAGGGCAATCTCTTAAGGAATTAGTTTTAAAGTGATCTCTCTTTTGTTCGTTGTGTTTCTGCTTCGGTTGTCTAAGCTCTGATGATCATGCGTCAGTCATCTAGGAGCACCAGTAAAACCTACCATGATTCGTGGCTGCAGCAATAGGACACACGCGTGCATACGCACGAGCATATGGATCGATATGCACCGGGACAAATGGTGGCACGCATTTTCAGAGTACACATTGTTTCTTCGAGACACTTGATGCGCCGTAGGAAGGGGAAAGCTGGCTAGCAATGTATATATTTCTTGAGCTAGCCATGGTATATATCTATGTGATATATCGATCCCGGCCGAATTCGGTCGACGATCAATCAATGATGCTTACTTTGGCTATGTTTTATTTTAACTAGGATGTGAGACACCACAATTTGTATGAATTTGCTGTTAATTAATTAGGATCCACATGTAATTGACATAGAAAATATCCTATATAGCAATTAAAGGCTGAAATTTCTAAAGTGCTATATATAGCGTCAATCTCCCTTTATCCTTTTTTTGAACTAGTGCCTTTACTTTATCTTAAAGAATATATACGAGTCATAACTTGAATTTATGCATAGTCGTTTTATGTCCATAGCCCCTTTTTAATAGTGCAATTTTGGTGTGAACAGAGCGCCCCCGTAATGCGCCGAAGTGTTTGGTTATCATTGTTGAAACTATAAATTAACTTTGGTCATGCCATAATTTTTTTGTGTTTGGCTGAATGCATAAATCTGGCTTGCTATAATTTCTAATTAACTCTGTCTCATTTGTCATACACTTATTGTCATAACTTTATTCAACTTGTGGATTGTGTGATCATATCGTTCTGTTGACCATACATTTTTATGGCATGCATGCCACGTAAGCTTTGGCTAAAGTAGTACTTGTTGCCTTACATGCTAGCCATGAACCAAACATGATATATATTACTTTTTTTAGGAAAAAGTAC
>SPJY01009297.1:1313979-1336929 GCA_005191435.1 Raddia distichophylla
ATTTATTTTTTGTGTACCATATCCATGTGACTTTTGGGGGATTTTTGAAACACTGCATCATGATGAAATTGTTTGTGGGGATCACAACGACGCGGTTCCCGTGAAAATTAATGAGCAGTTTTATGCTCTGTTCTTTTGAGCTGATCTGAACGGCTGAACGACTGAAATGACTGACCTTCAAGAGTTTCTCGAGATAGTCTCGATATTCGGATACATTTTGTTTGACTTGTTTTTTAAAGCGTTAGAACCCACCATCAAAACAACGAAAAAACGGACTCAAAAAACTCAAAACATATGTGTTTTTAAAATGTAGATAAGTCGTTAAGCTGAAAAGAACTGGGCAAAAATGGCTGATATACGTGCATAGAATGGATGCACTACACATTCTTTTATCAACTAATATATAGAGAGAGCTGATCTTCATGCACTACACATTCAAGTGCAAAAAATAGCTGATATACGTGCGTATAATGGATGCGTAATTTAGATAGCTTACATATATGGGATGTGCCCTGCCGTTTACTTTTTGTGTAATTAATTGACCGATCAAATCTCAAATTTGTGTTCTGTCCGTATGAAAAGTTACTTTATATATTTCTGTCCGTATGAAAAGTTACTTTATATATGTCCAGAGATCATGACATTTATAAACAAACTTGGTAGCACACATACGTAGGATTCATATATATATATAGCACATATCAGGACAAAGAATTAACAAGCATATCACTCAATTAATGTTATGGAACTGACTGATCGGTTATATATATCATGTCATTGCTGCGTGCGTGCAGAAGCTACTACCGATGCACATACAGCAACTGCCGTGTGAAGAAGCGGGTGGAGCGGCTGTCGGAGGACTGCCGCATGGTGATCACCACCTACGAGGGCCGCCACACCCACTCCCCGTGCGCCGACGACGCCGCCGCCGCCGGCGGCGAGCACACCGGCGGCTGCGCCTTCGCCTCCTTCTGATCCTCGATCGCGCCACTGGCCAACCCATCGAAACGATGCAATCTGATGCTGAAATTTGGCTATCTGATGCATGTATGCAGCTTATGGTCGATATGATGTGTATATGACGAGAGCTGTATTTGCAATGGCCCCACACCCAAATATATACATAAATCGGAGGCCTGATCATGAAAGCATGCGCTGTTGTCAAACGGACGAAGCTCAGATGCTTAATTCAGCTGCATCTCGATCGATCGTCGATCGATCGAGCATGGATATGATGGAGAGTAATGCGTTCTAGCTAGCTACTCCTACTAGTACAAGTACAGTATTAGCTGCAGGATCAGGTCATCAGGTCAAGCCTCTGCCTGGTGCCTCTTGCCTGCTGCTTAAAGCCTATGGACATGGCTGCAATGCATGCAAGGGGCACCGAAAGCGAGGCCACATTGCTAGCCTCTGTCGGCCACATACGTGCGTGCTTGCAGCAGCCTGCCAACACCTACGAATCCAAAAGGCGGCGGTCCTGAGTTGTGTACGGTTCTCTTTTTATCCGAACGACCACCGGGCATATTTTGTAGTCTCTTAGTTCTTTGTTCGTCCTCTGAAGAAAGAGCTTTAAAACTCCAAATTTATAAATTCAGGGTCGGCCTTGAGGGAGGGCGAGCGGTGCAGCCGCCCCGGGCCCCCCAAATCATAGGGCCCCGACAACGATTAGCAAGCGAGGTGCCAGAAAAAAAGCATGTGATGAGGCAAGCCGCAAGAGGCTGCAGCCCGCCGGACCAAAGATCCAACGCGCTACATTTACGCACGCATGCTAGGCGGACTACCGACGGTTTGTTCATTCAACTCGTCTCGTCAATATACTCAAATTCAATCGTCACGAGAATCATGGCGGCGGCGGCGGCGCACTTCAATAATCGATCGATCGGTGTCTCACATCTCACACCTACGGCATCTCATATTTGCGGCCGCCGCCTCGACCCCGGCAAGGACGCAACGCAATTGACAAGGTCATCGTTGATCACTTGATCTATACTCTACAGGTCCGTTTGATCATCGTTGTTTTTCTTTTTGTTTTTCCTCTATTTATGGTATTGGTAATTCGCGCTAAATGCCGTGTGAGATTATCATGTCTTGCACCGAGTAGCTTCCATTCATTATGTTATTTGTATTTCTGATTGAATTCATATCGATCTCTCATGTTGCTATGTGATGTGAAATTGTGAATTTTCCTCGTTTATTTTGGAAAGTATCTATGATTTATTTATTTCTTTCCTAATTATTAGTTTTAATATGTAGGAGTATTTCTCATTTATTAATTTAAGAAAGTATCCTATGATCGGCGATCGCCTGATCTGGGCGTCTGGTAGTTCAAATTTGGATGTCTGGCAGTGCAATTTTTTTGTGTGCTTTCGTTAGGGCCTCTGTTTATAATTTCGCCTTAGGCCCTAAAAAACCCAGGACAGGACCTGCATAAATTTCTTCTCTTTTGATCAACAGATGGCAGCTCTCATGCCCTTTGTTTAAAAAAAAAATAGTCCACATCGCTCTCATCTGGACGCAGCTGCTAATGATTGTGAGAGACTGCAGTGTGGTTGCCGCCTCGCCTGTACGCTAAACGTCGAAGAGATCGATCGTGCATGCAGCCATCTGACAAACACTCGCCCACATGTTGTACTAGCTAGCATCTGGGAGACACAGGCAGAAACAGGGAAAACCGTACGTGGAGCTTCAAGGCTAGCGCTTCCAAATTCCATGCATTGCTAGTTCGCTACGTATGTACTCCGTACGTACGTCACTAGTTCATCAGCTGCGGGTTTGTGGTGTAGAATATAGATGTGATGATTTGTGCTACTGTCGAGATGCAGCTCGCTAACTACCTGACAATATCATATAGTGATAATGTGTAGGCAGCAACACATTGATCCTGTAGGAAACTGCAGTTGAGGTCCTGTATATCAGTGTATGTAATGCAGGTCCTTCACAATCTCAATGCCAATGGAATGGACAACGAACATCCATTCGGGAGGCAGTAAATATGGTCTGGATGTTTTCCAAAGATCCAGGATGTTTTGGCAGCGTGCTGTTTGGGATTATTTTCGAAAAAATAATTTGAATTATATCGGTGAAACTTTTTTTTAAGAAAATTATCATCATACTATTAAGTTTTTTATATAACTTTTGTCTCTATCCGAATCCATATGAAAAAAAATAAGTTTTTGAAAATGAGCTACAATGAATTATCATTACCAATATTATGAACCGGCAGTGATACTCCCTCCATTATCACAAACCGATTGTAATAACGCCGGAAGACTCCCAATCCCTCACAAGTCCAATGCATTCTTTTCTAAGCCCTAGAGCAGAGGGCGATGAACAACTATTGCAATACCTATTCTCTTCCTTTGCTTGTGATGTAACTCTACTTTCTTTACTTGTAATTCTTCTTCTTTTGATCAATAGATGGCAGTTCTCCTGTCCTTTGCTCAAAAAAAAAGTTGCGTATTCGTATTCCACTGCATTGCACCCAGAGGGCGTAGATCCAAAAGATAAAGATACATTTCCCTTTCTTCTACAAAAAGAGTGTTAGACGAGTAATTCCAACTCTCTGAGTTTGTGTTACGAACCGATAGTGATACCGGTGGATGAACCGGTAGTTATGAGACGGTATGAAAGGGGTAGTTTTTAGTGGTGAATCGTCATGACCAGGGCTTCATCAACCAAACTGCCTCTCTAAACCTTATACCTCTGGGTAGCGGTTTTTGCCGAAAACCGGTCAAAACTGGCTCAAAATCGACATGTTTCAAATAAAAAAATCGAATGAAGAATGGAGCCAGGCTCGGTACCCACGGTGGATACGGCCGATTTTTTCGATCCCCATCGGATACTGCAGTGAAATCGCATCCGCTGATCCAAACACATGCATGTTGCAGGGACTGGGCCTGCCCAGGCCGAAATAAGGCAACAAAGCAGTGCCTGAAAGTAGCCCAGACTCCCCAGTGCGGCCTATTCTTTATGGTCCGATACTTGAGTTGGGCCAGTGTTGGGGAGCCATTTTAACCAGCTAGACTCGGCTCGGCTCGAGCGCAAGCCGCCGTTCACTTCCAGCCGAGGAGCGGTTTGATTTGGCTCGACCGGAACACCACACGCGCGAGCTCCCTTTCCGCCTTCCGGCCACCGAGATGGCGCCACCACCGCCTACGCCGGCGGCGAGGCTTCTGAGGGAGTACGGTTAGTTGCCTTGCTCAGAACCCCTCCCCCCCCTCCCCCGGGTGCTTTGATTTGGGCCACGCGAGGATCAGAGAACGCCGGGTTCTTGTGCGACGAAGGGTCTTTTGGGGATCTGACGCGCCGGGAGCTCGCTCGCAGGGTGGGACCTGTTGCTCGGATCGATTGCCGCATTCTACGCCGTCATGGTGCCGTACACCAAGGTGGAAGAGAGCTTCAACGTTCAGGTTCCTCAATTTCGACTCCCCCTTCCCTGCTCTGCATCCGGCTAGCTGGATAAAGCAAGCCTTTGTCGCAGTGTAGTTGCGCTAGTGTAGGGTTCTGGATTTGTTGGCTCTGTGGTGCTCTATTGCAGTGGTGTTGCGGTTGTTTCGTGCAATTAGCCGTGTTTTCTTGTTAACGACTTAACTCTGCTGTACTTTCATACACTGGACACAGGGATGCAGTGTGCTTGATGAAAGTATGCAAATTTTGGTTGCTAGTAACTGTCTCAGGTGTTTATGCAAAATTGTAGCTGGTTTGAATTAACAATGATCAGTGGAAGACGATTTTTCTATCATTCTATGTTTCCTGGGGGCTTATATGATATTCCTCTGACTAATAATGGCAACTACACCTGATAACTTAATGCGGTAATTGATTCAGAAGACATGCGGTAATCACGTACTTGTGGATTTTATCTGTCCATAACTTATACCTGTCTAGGATTGTGTCCTCTTTCGGTTTACACACAGTTGATCTAGTTGAATCTATCGCTTCGTTTAATTTGTTTGGATTGGCTCGTGATAATTGTGACAAAGAATGCGGCCATCATGCACAATGCCAATTGCTTTAAGAATGTGAGCATCTTCGTCATGAGGAATTAAAATTACCAATAGGCATACAAGTCTAGAAGATGAAACCTTTTGGCTTTTTCTTGCTCATACTCCATATAAACTTTCATTTTCATATAACATGAATCTTGACAGCTTGAATAGCTGAAATTGCCTAGCTTCTTTGTCACTTACATAGTAATCAAGGTAAAAGAGTTTGTTTTGGATGATAGCTATGACCACATCTACTGTGCACGTGACATGTCTATGTTTTGGCAATTTTTCCCTTGGACTTGGCTCTTATTTTCAGTCATTTTGCTTTTGAGAATCTGTATCCTTACATATTGCTAATTGTACAATTACATATAATAAGCTTTCCATTGTGTGGTGTTAAAATTATACTAGAAAACTCTTCATTGGGTAGATCTTTTTTACATGCTCTATGACCTGTGTTTGCACTTTTATTTTCGTGTAGTGTTTATGCTTGAGCTAATACTTGATCGGTATATCTCTAGGCGATGCATGATATTTTGTATCACAATTATCACATTGAGAAGGTAAACCTTTACTGCTAGTTTCCCTTCAATTTTACTTTAACACGATACACTTGATGTTTCGTTTATTAGTAATCACATGATTTATTTCTTTTATCTAATTTGCTGCAGTATGACCATTTAGAATTTCCTGGTGTTGTTCCTCGGACATTTATAGGTAATAATCATGTTGCCATGAAAACTCTTGATATTGGAAGCATGATACATGTTTGCTAAAACAAACATTGCCTGGTTCAAACCTAATAAGTAACAAGTAATTGATCACTGTTTTTTCAGCTAAAATGAGATTATAATCTAGAGCAGGATATTTTATAATTTTGTACAAGCCAAACACTTTGGCGCTTGGTAGACATTTTTTGAAGATCGTAGTGTTTCTTCTCAAAGCTCTCAAAACCCCACAACTTTTCATAGTATAATCTACCACAGTTATGCATGTAATATTTTGTTGTTTGCTAGAGGTCTTGATGTAAAAGGGATAATGTTATCTTATTGAAATTTTATCCTGTCCTCAAAGAAGCAATACCTCGTATAGTACGAACATAATATACCTTATGTGGTTATGATGCCAATATATAATATTAATTAAGGCGCTTCAGTTTGCAGATTTTCGTAATATAGATACAATAACATCATGAATATCTATATTTTCAGGAGCATTGATTATATCTATTCTTTCATCGCCTGCAGTCTTCATAATGCGCTTATTTCATGTTCCAAAGGTTTATGGTCTTCTAGCTGGTGATTATCAAAAGCTTTACACAGACTTTATTATAAATTTATTTCTTTTCATGTACACTGTCCTGTTTAATTTAGGTTTCATAGACTGATGTTTTATGTTTCTTTTGTTTAGTTCGTTTAGTGTTGGGTTGCGTTATCCTGATGACGTTGAGACTTTTGCGAGTTGAGGTATTCATCTTTCATTCTGTCATTTGATGCTGTCATTGTAGATTTATTGTCACTGTTTGCCATTTTACTTAGGTAATATTATTAGATAATAATATGGTCGTGCCCCTTAAAATAGATAAGATCTAAACCCATTATCTGTATTTGTTTCCCTTTGAACTGGCCAACTGGCAGGCGAGAACAAAAATTACAAAATGCATCTTGCTTCTCAATTTGGATTTTTTCAGTGCAGTGCAACAGTGGACCATTAGTACTATATAAATCTATGATTAGTTAATGAGTACCTAATATGCATGGTTCTCTTGTCTAAGCAAATGTGCTACAGTGTGCTGGTCTTGTTTAAAATTCTAGCTTTTCTTGCATGGCCTAGAGCAGATGCAGTATGCATGCGTGAATTGCAGCTTTGAGCCAGTTTAATTTCTATAAAGTGAGTTTCTCCTAACAAAAAGGACAGAAGAACTTAATTTTTGTTGAGAACTTCTGTGGAAACTTCGAAATGGTGTATATCTTCAAGATATCTTTTCGGTTGTATTGCTGTACCTCGGTTGTTCTGTGCTCCACTTGAATAACTATATATTCAAATTTTGTACTGGCTTCATTATGATCTATTTTTGTAAAAATGAACATGAGCCTGTCACACTATCCCCAGACACCATGATGATTTCTTGGCTTGATTCTGATAAGCAGGTAAAAAGGAAGTATGGTCGTCATGTTGAAGCATTCTTTGTGATACTAACTGCGATACAATTTCATTTATTGTTCTACTCAACTCGGCCCCTTCCAAATATCTTAGCTTTATCTTTAGGTGAGCACACCGTATAAATAAAGCACGTGGCTGCCAAGTTGTTACTTTTTCATGAAATTATTTACAATGGTGTCAACCTAATTAGGATTTTGTAGAACAATTGCGCATCTTATTTGACCTTTCTCTCATGCAGTCAACTTGGCATACTCTTTCTGGTTTAAGGGGAATTTCCTAAGTACACTGCAGGCCCTGGTATGGCTTTTTTTGTGCATCTATCATAGCTTCAATCTTGTTATCTACATTCTGTTGTTTGCACATATTTTCACAGCTCTTGGGACAGAATGGAATAGTTTGTTATAAATTTTTGTATTATATATTCTTATCTAAAAAAAAATAGTTACTGCACAATGCACATGCAGATAAATAAGAATCATGAATGTGGAGTTTTGAACATGACATGCTCCAGTAACAATTTTCAACACGAAATTGTATTGTAGTCTTAGATTTTCAGTCCTGTTTCAGTAACCCTTGTTTGAAAATATCAATGTCACTTAATTTTGAAGAAGCTCGTAAGTTTCATTTCTATGACATATATTTCAGAGACCTAATAACTGAAATGTGCTTTCTTAGGCTTGCAGTGACTATATTCTAATGCTATTTTTATTCATAGATTGATGATTCTCCTTGTTGTGTTGCAAATGCGCACTATATATTTGGAAATGCGTAGACTCAATTCTGTACTTGACCGGCACTCAATTCTATCTCTTAGTTGACTTTTCAAACATGTTGTAGTCTTACCAAATTGAAAACTTATTCTTAGTTCTTCACTATCAGATTAGTAAACATAACATGCCGTATTACTACCAAACTACATGTAATTCTCTTCTTTGCTTGCAGATTGTTGCGGCAATTGTATTTAGATGTGATATGATTCTGCTTATCGGCACAATAGGGATTTCACTTTTGTTGGTGAGCTTCTGATTCATTATATAATTTCTCTTAACAATTACTAGTACTTGTGAATACTCTCCTGTGTAGTATGCTCTATACATTCTGGTGGAAGGTATGTCCCAACATATTTCTTTTTTTATTGCGCTAGGGTTAGGGTATGTGAAATACCAACTACCAACTATTAAAACTCATTATTACATGGTGAATTTGTTGATTGCTTTTTGTGCATCCAGTTCCAAGTAAATTACAAACTTATTGATTGAATCATAGTGGTTTCAGTCAATATAGTATAGCCCAACTAATATCTGAATTTGACTATGCTGTGACAGAGCAGGTCGTTTTCTCTATTGGAAGCAGTAAAATGTTGCATAAGCACTGCCATTATATGCATTGGTACGTTTCTTAATACTGCACAGAGTTTTCTGTAATGGAGTTTCATGCAAATCTGTAAGGAACATTCTTTTCACTATGAGAAATTTGCTCAGGATTCACAATACTGGTTGACTCAATAATGTGGCAGCGAATACTGTGGCCAGAATTTGAAGTCTTATGGTTTAATTCAGTTCTCAACCGAAGTTCAGAATGGGGTGTATCCTTTACATTTCAACTACTTTATTTTCTGTTGAAAAATACAAGTTAAGCATGTCTGGAAATAATAATTTGAGATAATGCTTTGCAATGCACGTCCAGACATCTTTATTCTCATCAACCAGATGTTCTCTTTCCTTCTTTCTTTTCCTCTCTAACATTTATTCTTTTTTCTACTTTTATGGAAACCTTTTTATAATTCCTACTGGAATTTCCGGTTAATCTATTCATGTGTACATGCACTGAAGGAGACATAATATATAATTCTTGTTCAAGCGTTGCCATTTTCTTGTTTTTATACTATTATTATGTGAGATCTTCTGTATTACTGACGAACACTGGTCTGAAGCTCTGTTCTCCATGACTATCATAAACTAGACACATTCGATCCATTGGTACTTTACATCTGCACTTCCACGCTCCATGCTTGTGGCATATCCTCTTTGTTTGGTAAGATAAGAGATATACTCGACCTCTGTTTCGCGATATTTGTCCACGCTCACCATCCCGCACAGACCAAGGAGACACAAACTCAAGTACAAAAGTGCATTGGGATGATCATACTATATCTAATTAATTAATTTGGTTGGCTGCATGCATGTAAGTTTCCTTGGAAACAACAGTTTGAATAACTTTATCATTAAAATGGATCACAAAGTATTCTTGGTTACCAGTATGGATAAGCAAATTGAAACGGATGCTCCTGAGGCCATGGACAAATATAGGAAACAAAGGGAGTACATAAAAAGTTGTGTTACTGAAGTTCACTTTTCCAGAAGCCTAGCACAATTTTATCCAATGATTTCAACATATTCATGCCCTTTTCATCATTTATATCCTCTTGCTTGGTAGGATAAGAGATATATATCAAAATTTTATGGTACTGAAGCTTTCCTGTCCAGAAGCCAACATATTCATACCCTTATACTCCCTCCGTTCCAAAATATAAGGCATATTTTGACTACACAAAAGTCTTTAGAGGTAGGGTTTGACTGTTAGATTCCTCTATTATATATTATGAAATGTTACAATATAATATTGAATTAAAAAGCACTTTGAAATATGAACAATTTTATACAACTTTTGTATACTAACGATGTATATTATTTTATTTATTTATGGTCAAAATTTACTAAGTTTGACTTTTCTCCGGTCAAAATATGCCTTATATTTTGGAACGGAGGGAGTATCATGTATTTACTATGTACAACAATGGAGCTCCAATTAGATCAACATAGTAGTAGACTAGTAGTTAGTTAATTTGTCATCTTTACATGGAATTATTGCCTAACACTTTAATGTATACCATTTGATTGAATCATCTAATTACTTGATTGAAAGATTATGTTTTGTTTCTGTTCTTGTCAATGGAGATCAGTGTTTACTACTTGTCGAAAAAAAGCTAATGACTTAGTTTGTTAACTGGTTGATTGTTAGATTGGTTTTTTATAGGAGATGTATCTCATCAAGCCTTCTTTCCAATGTCAGGTTGGTGCTCTTCTTGATAGAAGGATAGTACCGTATGTGCTTCCAGTCTTCTTATTTGTTGTACTCTATTCAAAGCTTCCACATAAGGTTATTCTACATGTCTGGATAGTAGCCTGATTACTATATTTGAAGGACATTAGGGCAATAGGGTAATCTTGCACATAATGGCTTTTGTTCTGATGTTTCAGGAGCTTCGTTTCATAATTGGTTCTATTCCCATGCTTAATGTGTCCGCTTCACTAGCAGCAGGCAGACTGTGAGTATAACAAATCCACATCTATTATCTAGTCCCTGCCATGTAACAGTGATAAACGCAAGCTAGGGATGATGGCAGCATCGTTATAATGCCCCCTTTTTTTTATTCTAGTTTCATGATTTTGACCCATGAATATTTGTCTGTCTTCATCCTTTCCAGATATAATAACAGGAAGAAAAGTGGGTGGAATTTACTTTATGCTCTCATGCTTGCTGCATTTTTTGCCAGGTATAATAATTCAGTCTTGATGATTATAATTTATAATATGATACTATTTTTGGAACAGCTCAATATACGTTACTATTGAAAGCTCACATATAATTCCTTTAGTCTAGGATACTCTGTTGTCACTTTCATGGCCTCTTACAACAATTATCCTGGTGGCCATGCTCTAAAGGCTCTACACAAAGCAGGTGAAATCTCGCATGATTCTGTTCTATAGACTAAACTACAAAACGAAGTATGCTGTATTTCACAAAGCACCTTACTTGACCAAATCATGAGCGCCAAATGACGAATTTTGCAGCTATCTACTCTTTGTGGTCTCTACTATTTTAGAGGCTATGGGGGTACATTGACAATAGCTGACCTTTATTTGTTTCACTTTCCATTTATGTTTGCATTCCTCTATTGCCAGATTCTTCAATGAAGGAAAAGATGGTTCACATTGATGCCTTCACTGCAATGAATGGAGTTTCCCGTTTCTGTGAAAATGAATATCCTTGGAGGTATGCTACTATTACTATACCAAAAAGCTTGTGTGCTACTGCTACTTCAATTGTGCTATAGATACTAATCAAGAAATATTTAGTTGTGGTGACACAGCTTGTTATCATGCCTGATATTTGTTTATTATCATCTGTTCTAGTCTTTATTAATTTACTAGCACAGTTTCTGATATTTTATTGCTTTATACCTAATTTTTTTGTGCTTGTTCAATTATGTTTAATCATATAGTTGTCCACTGGCAGTTATTCTAAGGAGGAAGAAATTTCCATTGAAGAATATCAGACAAGAAATTTCACCTACCTACTGAAGTGAGTATTTTTCCGACAAATTACTGGACTATTAGACATTGCTAAATTTGTTTATGTGCTCATTTTTATCACTGTCACACATGGGAGGCTGAAGAAGTCCCACTTGTCCATGCAATTTTTTTTAATGAAAACAGAAGTCTCTCTGCATTTCCTCCATTTTGAATGTTCCAACGGGGGCAAATCACCAACTAACTCATTAATATGAATTACACATTTGATGCTCGTTTTTTGTTCTCATATTTTGGACATATCAAACAGTGAACACCGCCATATTAGTGGCTACAAGTGCTTGTTTGCCGTAAATGGATTCTCCAGAGCAAAAGTTCAACCCAGAATTCCCCCACTTTCTCTGGTACGCTATCTATCCTATCTCGAACATACAGCTACCTTTCAGCACTTGCTCTTCTCTATGACAGGCATCGTCATCCCATTACTTGTTCTGTTGAGCAGTTGCTCTCTCACCCCCTTCTCTCTCTCTCTCTCTCTCTCTCTCTCTCTCTCTCTCTCTCTCTCTCTCTCAACCTTAGCATTTACTTCAGGTGAAAGAGCCGAAAGTGTTTGCACATGGGAATATGAAAGATCCTGATATTCTTTCACTGGATTGGCCCGGTTGTCCTTGAGGGGAGGATGCTCACATATCTGTCACTGGACCACTAACTGCCAAATGTTGAAGATGCTGAGCGTGTGCAAATCCAGGCAGAGCTACTCCCAGATCCCACCAGCTTTAGGACCCTGCTATTGAAGGATAAGAACATCACACAATTAAGAGCAACACAATTACGAGCAAGAAGAACCTCTCATTTTCTTGGAAGCACGGGTTTTCCCCCTTCTGAGTTCTGACCTCGTTGTTCTTAGCGGTTATTTTTGTGTCTCAAATCTACGCTGTATGTGGCTGTAAAAGTGCGAGGTCAAACAGCACGGAGATGTAAAGCATCGCTGACAAAGGATGCTGAATTGCTGCTGAGTTGACACGCGCCAACGGCGACACTACAACGAATCGACGCAGCGCGCGTCACGCCACACTCCAAAAGTCACAGATCACAGCTCGAGTGACGCCTATTCAATGCACCGATGCTTAAAAAGCGAGAATTCTTAAAAAAACGAGAATATTGACGCCAAGAAACATCCAAATAAAAAAGTTACGTTACAGAGCCAAGATACTTGTATTTATCATCATCATCATCTAATAGTACAAAGCCGAACACGGGCGTCGTTGGGGCGCCACGTGGCCTCCCCGCTCGGCGTCGCCACGGCCGTCCGATCGCGTGATCAAGTTAGATCCGGTCGTCCGTTTTGCTTTAATGTATAAAAGGATTTTTTCCGCCGACATATCAGGCATGAGGGTCGTTCGTCCGGTTGGTTAGCTCAGGCGGTTGGTTAGCTGGCAAGCCCAGGTTCGAATCTCGCTTCAGCCCCGTTTTTCTCCATTTTTTCGCTGGGCACGTGCGGCCACAGCAGTCGCTGGGCACGTGCGGCCACAGCAGGGCGCCGTCTTCCCGCGCGCAGCCCTTGGCGCGCCTCCACGGCTAGTATTTTACAACTTGCACGGGATATTTTCTAAACATTAATGCTAAGCGTCTTTCATTTAAGCACAAGATGCTATGTGACGCAAAAAATCAATTTTCTTTTCTAAGTATATCTCTTAGTGTTGCATTGTTCGCCTAGGCTTTAAGACTGTTTTCAACATGCTTCCCTAAAACATTTTTTAAGGGGATCTTTTTTTTTTTCTATGTGTTCCAACAATATTCTCTATTTCATTCTCTAAAATAGAGATTTTTTCTTTATTTTTTTATATGTAGGGATTCTTTCTTCTTCTCCTATACAATTCTTCGTACAGGGAACGCTGTTGGAGATGCGAGAAATATAGGAAGATATTTTTTTTAAAAAAACCTATATATGAGACTATATGGGATCAAATTTAGGGAGAATAGCTAGCCAGCCACTCGAGCCAGCCTTGGAACATCGAGCCTAGCCTAGGTGATTCGTGGACGGTGCTGGTCGAAGCCGCCGATTCCTGCATGCGTCCGCCTTGCCATCGTCAGGATGGAGGCCGCCGTCGTCGTCGCCGTCGCCGCCTAGGCGATTAGGACAGCGAGAGCCGAGAGGTTTATGGAACCGAAAGCAAAAACAACCGCACTAGTGCTAGTACCAGTACAGAGCACCTGCTAGCTTGCAGGGTCAAGGAATGGGGACACACTGTCACACACACACACAAACACACACACGGCCCTACCTGCTGCTCGTCCAATTCTCTGGCCCTGTCGATCGTTGTTCCATTTTGGTCGGTGGCTTTCATCGTCTGCTTGGTTAGTATTCCTCCCGTTTCGATTAGTCTCCTGCTGATCCATGAGCCCCCCGGTTGCTACCGGCCGGGTCGAACCAAACCTGTGACGAGGTGCTGGATGATGACATCCTACTCATACTCGTCGTTGGTGGCGGTGAGATCGATCGAGTCGACAAGTCCTGGCTCCTGCTGTAACTTCGGAGCATTCGTAGTAGCCATTTTAAAAAACGTCGCCGCCTAGGCGATTAGGACAGCGAGAGCCGAGAGGTTTATGGAACCGAAAGCAAAAACAACCGCACTAATGCTAGTACCAGTACAGAGCACCTGCTGCTCGTCCAATTCTCTGGCCCTGCCGATCACCGTTCCATCTTGGTCGGTGGCTTTCATCGTCTGCTTGGTTAGTATTCCTCCCGTTTCGATTAGTCTCCTGCTGATCCATGAGCCCCCCGGTTGCTACCGGCCGGGTCGAACCAAACCTGTGACGAGGTGCTGGATGATGACATCCTACTCATACTCGTCGTTGGTGGCGGTGAGATCGATCGAGTCGACAAGTCCTGGCTCCTGCTGTAACTTCGGAGCATTCGTAGTAGCCATTTTAAAAAACCGTAGTTAAAGAAAAATATATTTTAAATGTAGTGCAAATTATTATTAAAGAAATTTAAGAATAGGATAAGAGAGTAAATGGAGTGTCGAAATAAAGTGTCTGGCGCGTGGATGCCCAAAACGATCAACACCTGTAAAAAAAAATTGGCTTCGCTTCTTTCCGGTTGCTTCGTAGGAGCACGGTACATGTAGGCATGTAGCTAGCTCCACTTGTGGGTTTTGGCCTCTGCTTTTTGGCAAGGGTGTTTTTCGTGCACTCTTTGTTAATTAATACTGGGGATTGGATCCAGGTCAAGAGCTACGCTCGCCCGCGCTGCCGCACTTGCCGAATGTGACATAATACTAGACGTCGATCGCTTCTGAAGAATGGTTTTTTCCTTTCTTATTTGCGATGGATTTTATATCATGGTTTACGCAGGATCACTCGTTAGTTGTAGGGAGCTAACAATGCAAAGGCAACAAAACGAAAATTCCCCTATCAGGGAAAGAAGGGGCGTGCTATGCGTCGGGCATCCGATCGGCGTCGGACGCTAGCTTCCCACGCCCGCGTGGGCGTTTCGGGCGGCCGAACGGGTTGGCGTGATTGCTGTGGGCCCGCACAGATGTATGCTACAGTGCATGTCGCGCCCTGCTCAAAACCGGCACCCAAATTATGTCTGTGGGCCTCACCGAGACATGCATGCAATCCGGTCCAACCTAAAAAATTGCTGAAAAAAATATAAACACAAACAGGTAAAAACATGTACGTTTTACTGTTGAAACATACAAGATGTACCATGAAACATGTCGAAACATGGATCAGGACTTGATAAACAAGTGAAAACATAGCTGTCAAAAACTTTATGTTTTCGTATGTTACCGCATGTTTCACAGTTGTATACGAAACATGGTGAAACATATATGAAACCCAATAAGCATGCATACGAAACATGGCGAAACATATATAAACACATGGCTAATACCGATGAAACATGCTACAATCAACAATGAAACACGACAAAACATACACGCTCAACCATGTTTCACTATTGTACCCGTTGCATGCACGTAAAAACACTAAGGATTTGCATGTACATGCTGTGTGAGAAAAATCAGCATGCAGCGGGCCCCACTTGATTAATATTCAAAGGAACACGGAGCGAAAAAGGTGTCGGGCCCACCACTTCCTACTAACGCGCGGCGCGAGCTGGGAGGTGCATGCGACGCGAGCCGGACGGCCGATTCCTGAGCGCACGTGCCCGATCCAGCATCCGATCCGCGCCAGGGGCCCGAAGGTAAGCAATTCCGGCGATAGAAAGATTGTTCTCCATGGGATAGAAACTAAGAACGGGCTTCCACGTATGCTACTCCCAAACAAAGATAAATCCATGTGTCACTGACATGTGATCCTGACCCATGTGTCAGTTACCCTACATTTCGGTGACACCGACAAATATGAAATTGTCAATCGTTTGAATGCCATATATTGGATTATTCTTTAATTAATCATTTCGGGGGGAATGGAATGGGAATGGAGCCTTCTTTATACTCTGCTCTAGCCCACAACCTCATCTTGTCCTAGCCCAAATCTCTTTACCAACCAACCCAAATCCTCTGATATGGCTGGGCCGGCTCGGGTCTACTATAGGAGGAGGCGCAGCAGCCCAGGTATGGGGCCGACGTCTGTTGGTTGAGATAGGATAAGTGGAGTTATCTTAATCTCCTTGTGTTAGTTATCTTTTTCTGTTATATCCCCTTTTCTAGCTAATGCTTGTTAGGAGGCTCCGGCATAGCTGCGATTGGCAGCTCTGAATAAATAAAGAGAAGGAGAGAGAATGACGGCATCTTGTTGCCGAAGAACTTAATACTCAGGCGCTGCCGACGATAACCGGGCGGTGGTTCCGTACAGCCATTACCATAGGGCGCCGACGACTTCCGGCGACGCCCTCCACCTCTAGAGCAGGGTCAAGGCCAAGGACACGGGCATTCGAGCGTGAGCACCCGTATCAACTGGTATCAGAGCCGATCGATCTTCACACAATGTCCAACGGAGAGGAACATCTCGGCAAGTTGGAGTCGTCAGTGGAAGAGATCTAGACCTCCGTGGCTATTCTGGAGAAAACTCTGATGGAATTCATCAAGGCTTCCGGCAAACAGCCAGCACCGGAGGAAGACTTCCAGGAGAAGGGATCGGAGGCTAGAGATGCGCATGCCCAAAACGCAGCACCGCGACCCTCCCTTTCCCTTCACCCTCCGGTGAGCGATGGAGACGAAGACCAGGAGGGTATTGGCCATGGCCGAGGCCGTGGAGATCAGGAAGGAAGAAGATGGGCGCCACGAACTCCGCGGTATGATCTTCCCCTTTATGATGGAGCAGAGGATCCGCTGCTGTGGCTTCGGCTGTGCGAGCGGTTCGCCAGGGTTCACAACGTGCCAGCGGTGGAATGCGTGGAGATGGTGGGCTTGCACCTGCGTGGGGAAGCACAAGAGGTTCTGGATAATTGGGAGCTGGAAGAGAAGACTATTTCATGGGCATATTTCCATGAGACGTTTGTTCAGAGATTCACGAGATATCCATCCTCGGGATCAATCGGTGATTTGGTTAATCTCAAACAAGAAGGTCGTCGCATTGACGAGTATGCCAGGGAATTTCAGAAGCTATTGGCAAGGGCTCCCAGGATGAAGAAGAATTACCAGATCGAGACCTTCACAGCAGGTCTCTTGGTCACTCTGGCGGCAGATGTGAGGCGCGACCGACCCAGGGATTTGGCGGAAGGCGTCGCCCTCGCTCGTGAAGCGGAACAGAGGGAAGACGCATGGATAGCTCGCGCCAGGTAGGAAGTCGCACTGTCGGGCCGGGCTCGCCCTCCCTTCAGTAGTGGCACGGCATCCCTAGGAAACTCGGGCGCGGCCAGTTTGCTGTCTCCGGCGTTCCAGCGCACCGCTTCAACGACCTCGGGACCATCCCGAGCGGCCACCCCAGCTTCCTCGGCCGCCACAGCGGCGACCATTCCTGGAGGCCATGCTGCTCCAGCAGCTTCTCAGGGTTCGACGGCAAGTTCCACACCGTACCGGCGGAAGTTGACACCAGAAGAGATGGCTGAGAGGAAGGAAAAGGGGCTCTGTTTCAACTGCGACGAGGTCTTCTTGAAAGGCCATCGCTGCAAACGCCTTTTCTTCCTAGAGATGGCAAGTGACGGGGAGGAGGAAGAAGCAACCATTGACGAGGATCCCGTGCTGTCCGCTATGGCAGTACGGGGACCAAAGGCGGGAAACACCTTGCAAATTCCGCTCAACATGGAGGGACATCGACTGCTGGGATTGGTGGACAGCGGCAGCACACACAATTTCATTAGCTGCCATGCCGCACGGTTGATTGGTGTCACACATGAGGCAGGAGGAGACCAGCGGGTGCGAGTGGCCAGTGGAGCGCATCTGCCCTGTTTAGGCAAAGTGAAGACTAGTCCATTCATGGTCGGAACCAACCGGTTTGAAGCACCTTTCCTCATCATTCCAATGGACGGATTCGACGTGGTATTGGGAGTTCAATGGTTGAAGACTTTGGGCAACATATAATGGAACTTTGATTCCCTAGTGATGTCATTCCAGGAGGGTGGTCGTGACATTCAGCTCAAAGGAGTAGGTCGCAATTCAGAAGCTCAAGCCCTGGTGGTAGAGGGAGCTATTCCAGATAGTGAGGTAGAGGAACTCTTGTCCACCTTTGAGAACCTCTTCAAGGAACCTCAAGGCTTACCCCCTTCTAGGCCTTGTGATCACCGCATCTGTTTGAGGGAAGGGTCCGGCCCGGTGGTGGTTCGACCATATCGATATCCATACAGGCAAAAGGATGAAATTGAACGCCAGTGTGCTGCCATGCTTGCCCAGGGCCTCATTAGACCTAGCAGGTCTCCGTTCTCATCACCTGTCCTGTTGGTAAAGAAGGAAGATGGATCCTGGCGTTTCTGTGTAAACTACCAGGAGCTCAATACCAAGACTATCAAAGATAAGTTTCCAATTCCGGTGGTTGAGGAGCTCCTGGATGAGCTGCACGACGCGCAATTCTTCTCCAAGCTTGATCTGCGCTCCGGTTACCATCAAATTCGTATGCGTCCGGAGGATATTGAGAAGACGGCCTTTCGCACTCACCATGGTCACTTCGAGTTCTTGGTGATGGCGTTCGGCCTATGCAATGCACCGTCAACCTTTCAGGCCCTGATGAATGAAATCTTAGCTCCTTTTCTTCGGAAATTTGTCTTGGTCTTCTTTGACGACATCTTGGTGTACAGCGAGACACGAGAGGAACACTTCCATCACTTGCGGTTGGTCCTGCAGCAGCTCCAGGAAAATCAGCTCTCCTTGAAGCGTTCCAAGTGTGCCTTTGTTCAACACACAATGGCCTATCTCGGCCATGTTATCTCTGCTGATGGGGTAGCGGCCAATCCAAATAAGGTCCAGGCGATAGCTAGCTGGCCAACTCCCACCTCGGTGGCCGCTGTTCGTAGCTTCCTTGGCATGGCGGGTTATTACCGCCGTTTCATCCACCAGTATGCTACAATTGCTGAGCCACTTACCAATCTCCTCCGCAAGCAGACTTTCAAATGGACTGATGATGCTCAACATGCCTTCAGCCGGCTGCGCACTGCGTTGCAATCTGCGCCGGTTCTCCGACTTCCGGATTTTGATACTGCCTTTGTAGTGGAATGCGACGCTTCCAGTGTGGGGGTGGGCGCTGTGCTCTAGCAGGAAGGGCATCCAGTGGCGTTTTACAGCCGGCGCCTGGCCAATCGTCACTCGAAATTGGCAGCCTACGAGCAGGAGCTCATAGGCCTTTCTAAGGCGATTCGGCACTGGCTTCCATATCTTTGGGGCCGGCCATTTGTCGTCCGGATAGACCATGCTAGCTTGAAGTTTCTTATTGATCAAGCACTGGTTACACCTCCACAACAGCATTGGTTGAGCAAATTGATGGGATTCGATTTCACCGTGGAGTACAAGCCGGGCCGTACCAACTTGGTGGCGGATGCTCTGTCTCGCGCCCATGAGCCCCTAGCTGATTGCGCTGCCATCTCGGCACCAAAGGGAACAGCAAGGGCTTCTTGGGAGGCGGCATTGCGCCAGGACCCCGACGTCCAGCAGCGTTGCACCCGACTCATCTCCACTAAGCAAGTAGCACCAAAATTGTGGACCGCCCTCGAGGGCCTGCTCTTCCGGGGTGGTCGTCTCTTCGTTCCATCCAACTCTCCCTTGCGGGTACAAATGGTGGCAGCAGTGCATGATCTGACTCATGAGGGCGTTCACAAGACCCTCCACCGTCTCCGGCAGCTGTTTTATTGGGAAGGCCTCAGACAATCAGTGGAAGAGTACATCCGTGGTTGTTCGGTTTGTCAACAGCACAAGGCGAGCACTCTTGCTCCTGCCGGACTTCTACAGCCACTACCAGTCCCGCACCATGTTTGGGCCGATATTTCCATGGATTTCATCGTTGCTCTTCCGAAGTTGCAAGGCAAGACTAGCCTCTTGGTGGTGGTGGATTGTTTGTCTAAATATGCTCACTTCATCGCCCTCAAGAGGCCGACAACAGCGCCGATGGTGGCTGACCTCTTCTTCGACCAGATTGTCCGCCTACATGGGGTACCGGAGTCCATCGTCTCGGATCATGACCCAATGTTCACTAGCACCTTTTGGCAGGAGCTCTTTCAGCGCTGTGGAACCCGGCCGCTCGCATCTTCATCCTATCACCCTCAAACAGACGGGCAAGCTAAAGCTGTCAACAGGACCATTGAAATGTATCTGCGGTGTCTCACAGCTGAACATCCGAAGGCCTGGGTCCATTGGCTTCCATGGGCGGAATTCTGCTACAACACCTCTTTCCATTCAGCCCTCCGCATGACCCCTTTTGAATTGGTTTATGGCCGTCCTCCGCCTCCTCTTGTTCCTTACAGCCAAGGAGCCACCGCGGTGGATGCCGTCGACTGTCAATTGGTTGACCGGGATGCCTTATTAGCTCGCGCCAAAGCTCATCTCCTTGCTGCCCAGAACCGCATGAAGCAATAGTATGATGCTCGCCACCGTGAGGTTATCTTTCAGCCAGGTAGATGGGTGTGGCTCTGTCTTCAACCCCATCGGCAGCTTTCTTTATGACCTTCAGCTCAGCACAAGCTGACTCCTCGCTTTTTCGGTCCATATAAAGTTCTAGCCCGAGTGGGGGAGGTGGCGTACCGACTGGGCCTGCCAGCTACGGCTCGCCTTCACGATGTGTTCCATGTCTCTATGCTCAAGGCTTTCAGTGGGACGCCTCCGGAGTCTTCTCCTCCACTACCAGATGATCTCTGCTCCCCGACGGCTGCACCTGCTTCAGCATCACCAAACCAGCTTCTGGGTCAGCGCTTCATCAAAGGACACCGCCAGTTCTTAGTCCATTGGTCGAGTGAACCTCGAGATGCAGCTACTTGGGTTGACGCCATTGAGCTCCGGCGGTCTTTCCCTGATTTCAAGCTTGAGCACAAGCTTGTGCCAGAGGGAGGGAGTATTGATATGGCTGGGCCGGATCGGGTCTACTATAGGAGGAGGCGCAGCAGCCCAGGTATGGGGCCGGCGTCTGTTGGTTGAGATAGGATAAGTGGAGTTATCTTAATCTCCTTGCTGTTAGTTATCCTTTTCTGTTAGATCCCCTTTTCTAGCTAATGCTTGTTAGGAGGCTCCGGCCTAGCTGCGATTGGCAGCTCTGAATAAATATAGAGAAGGAGAGAGAATGATGGCAGCTTGTTGCCGAAGAACTAAATACTCAGGCGATGCCGACGATAACCGGTTGGTGCCTCCGTACAGCCATTACCATAGGGCGCCGGCGACGCCCTCCACCTCTAGAGCAGGGTCAAGGCCAGGGACACAGGCGTTCGAGCGTGAGCACCCATATCATCCTCCCACATGGCAACCTTCATTAAGGCACCGACCTTTTACACATTCATCGGCACTCCTCGCTACTCAGGTGTTCTAGGACCTAGCATATTGTATGGTACAGGACACCATACGACATGCCAAACCATTGCATCCAATAGATTTATGAGCAGGTGCATCTGTAGGGTCTATATGGTTCAGTGTGGTCGTACCATACAACATCCTTGCATTCTATATGTACAACACGGGCCGAACTATGCGACACCAACTGGGCCTATGTTATTTCGGATCCGATGACTAGTTTGTGTGTGTGGCATGAGCAGCAGCAAAGTTCATTTGGGAATGCAACTACCTAAGGTATATCCCATCCCCCGCTTCTAACCCCAATATTCAAGTCGAAAAAGATGTATTAAGGGAAATGTTGCCTCTGGTGGTTTCGTTGGCGACCTTGCCGGCGGGACGAGGGTCTTGTCAGCGTCGAGCGAGGTTTTGATGGAGGTAGGGGAGCTGTCTTGGGGGAGTACGGGAACCAAGTTCAGGTTCTTCTGCGGAGATATCGAGGGTAGTTTTGGGTTTTCGCAATAAAAAAAGAAGCTCAATCTCCCAATGATGGTGGGGATGATGCCGCGTGCTGACCATCTCCGCTTCAAGGGCCCGGAGTGGGTCAAAGTGGGGGTCATTGTTTCCACAACGTTGTTATGTTTCGTATCTTCGATCACTCTTGAAGAGACAAGGCGAAGGCGGCTAGGGTTTCAGAAGCTCTTTGAAGACCTTGGCTGATGACCATTGGAGGTGATCTGTGCTCCTTCGCTGAGGTAGTGGCGTCACCAAAACCAATGGAATCCAACCACAGAGGTACGCAACAAGGTGGCGGTGGATTTGCGGGGAGGTCATGGGGGCAGATTTGGTGAAAAGGAACGTTGATACATTTGTGACTACATATAAGTGCACAAACAAACAATTGCTTAACCTAATCAAACATGCATAGCTTTATTCGTCGTAATTTATGAAAAGCTTAGGCATCAATCATATAGGTTGGGATGTTCCGTGGCATCGATTTAAGGGTATCACCGACCCAAGTTTAACTTAGGTTGACCCAACTGTTGACGCGGAAAAGTGGTTTCCCGGCACCAACTACAGCCGAACTCCGGGGATCGGACTTTGTGAGGATGTGCCAGCCGATTTGACCTCATATAATCGGCAAGGTTTCCGATAGGCAAGCTGTTGGCGAATCAATGACAATTTACCGATAGCTTGGAAAATAATCTGATGAACGGCTTAACGATGAGACGTCGAGCCGATAGAGCAGACAAGCCGCCGGCGAAGCGATGAGCGCTTTACCGATAACTTGGAAGAAAATCCGATGATCGGCTTAACGATGAAACGTTAAGCCGATAGAACGGGATGAAACCTAACACCTCCGGCGGACGGCGATGCGCAGCAATGCCACCGAGAGATAGTATTCCGGGCGAAACCTAACTCCTCCTGGCGAACAGCGATACGCAGCAATGCCGCCAAGAGATAGTATTCCGATGCCGACGGCGAGGAGATCGGACTGAACCGAGGCAGTCCCTACCGAGGGAGTTGACGGCGAGAAGATCGATCTTAGTCGAGACAGTAGACGCCGGCATTTGTACTTAGAACACCGATACGAGCAGATCGATCGGGTTCATG
>SPJY01009297.1:1337029-1371269 GCA_005191435.1 Raddia distichophylla
TATTATAATTCAAACGTTATTTAAAGGCTACGTCGACGTATATTATTCGATTGTAACATAACAAAAAACATAGCAACATACATTTCATCATCACGACATTCGCATCATTTAACTAGATATCATAAAAACCTCAAAGAATTTGAAATGAACTTTAAATCACAAAAAATTTCAAAAAAAATAAGAATTAAAATGTTTCCAATAATAGTTGTGTCGATGGCCACGTTATAGCCATCGACACTGTCTTACTGGCGGCTCACTGTATCGACGGCTTAACGTCTGGCCGTCGATACAACGTAGACGCCGTCAAGCCCCTCACGGAAGTCCAAGCTCTGTCGACGGCTGATTGGTCGGCCGTCGAGAGTATCCATATGTATCAACGGTTATTAATTGACCGTCGAGACTAATGGATGTGTATCGACGGCTTTGTGGTGGCCGTCGAGACGGTAACTAGCAGTCGACTCTCCTGCCGATTCCTGTAGTGAGGGTATCACCAATTCAATTTCAACTTAGGTTGATCCAACACTATTCAACCACTATTTATCTACATTCATCTCTCTTTTATTTTATTTGATATATACTTGATCAATCTAACTTAGACCTCTTGGTAATACTCTGGTGGATTAGGAGTTGAGTTTAGCAGCTGCTCTAGCTAACGATTTTGATAGTATCATGATACTGTGCACAATTCCTTTTTTAATAGAGTTACAACACGATGCACACTGCTCACACCACACATCACTCATGCATGCATACACGTCTAAATGTCTAATGCACACGCCGAACCAGGTTAAAGATCAAGAGTTTTTTTACGCGAGCATGTGTAGCCCAATAAACACACGCTACGCAATTTTTTTGATCGATAAGATCCAGGGGATCCAAGGGTGATCGGAGGGGAAAAAAAAAAAAAGGAGGTCGCGTCACATGGACGCGAGGAGAACGGGAGCAGGCTGTGATCACGACGAAACAAAAACCCAACCCACAGCGATCGACCGAGAGGCCCTAATCTAATCTGCACGTCTAATCAGCAACATCTCATAGCGGGGCCCACAAACCGCCCATGGGGCCCGCTGGTGGGCCACACGCTTTCTGGTAGCAGAGCTTTTCTTCCCTGTTCGTTTTGTTCATGAGAGTTTCTAATAGGCTGTTTGGTTGGCTGTATTTATAGAGATTTGCATCTACAGATGTCGAACCTTGCTTTTTTTGTGTTTGTTTGTCTACATCTGGTTTTGAGCCTGACTCTGTGGATGCAAGATTCTTCATGTAGTTTGGCTCTGGAGAAACACAAAAAAGGGTATTTCTCTGGATGCAACGTATGGCGGCCTCGTATTCTGCGCATGGGCCACAGTCAGTCATCATATCAAGCCATGCATGGGCTGCTACATGGCAGGTAAGTTTTTCTTTTTCCTTTTTTCTTTGTATCTTTTTATTAGCACATCTGATTACCGAACCAATTATTAAAATGGATTTCTGACATTTTTTCGAACAAAACTAGACCACACTCGCTATATAAATTTTAAAATAATTAAATTTCAAAATATTCGCCTACTAAACACTCAACCAAACATTGTCTCTGCATCTACACATCCCGTATCTCACCAGCCTGGCTAAATCGGACGTACTAAGCTCATGAGAGAAGGCAACCAAACAGCCTGTAACTTTCTCCATCGTCCAGCTCTCCAAATTCTGTGCAAGAAAAGAAATCGAATCAGTGGTTTATTATCCACGCAGATGCATGTACCGCATCTGTGCCTTCTCCGGCCACTGGAGCAGCTCGGATGAGCCCCCTCAGCCTTTCTTCTTCTTTATTAGCCGGTGTTTATATTTTGAAAATGTTGGTTTCGTATGATGGCCCAAAGATCTATGAGTACCATTTTGGTGCACTTTAATATCATCCAACAACAACGGTTACTCCATTTTACCATTCAATACATCAACGTGTTATCTCTAGTGTCGTCGTCATCCTCCCTTCTCTCTCTATGTTCATTTTCACTAGTTTCACTACCAAGCTTCGTTCCTTTGTCTCGGCCACCTCACCACTTGGCTTTGTCGTTGTCCACATTGCATGTGGCCAGAGAAGGACTATTCGAGTTCGTTACATATCTAGGATGTCGCCGCTGCAACATCATCCCCACTTTCCTCTACCCTTGGCCGCCTCACCACTTCGTCTCGGAGTCGTCCACGCCGCATGATCGAACATAGGTCATGTGGTTTGGGGGGAGTCCATCTTGGGCTCATCGCAGGTGTCAAATGCATATACCATGTCGTCTAGATCCAGCTCCGGCGGCGTGAGAAATCGTAGGGCCATGCTCGACCAGGAGAAATCAAGACCATCCCTACCGACGGAAAACACCGAGGTGTCCATTAACAGTAGAGGAGTGCATCGACACCAATGAAGAATATGCGACCTAATGCAGACGCAGAGCGACGAGAGGGAAAAAGTGCCAAGGGAAAGGTCGTCGGGAGCGGTGACCTGATGGACCATGCAGCGGAAGTCAACGGGATCAGCGTTGATGCAAGGCGGTTGGACCATCCCAGCTGAGCAAGAACACCGAGGCATCCATTACCGATAGAGGGACACATCAGCACCAATAGAGGATGTGCTCCTTGACGCGGGCACGGGGCGGCGGGAGGGCGAAAGGCGTCAGGGGAAGGTCGTCGGTGATGGTGGGTTGGTGGATCATGCGACAGAAGTCGATGGGGTTAGCATTGATGTATGTGGTGGGTAGGCGGCGTGACGAGCGTGTGCATCGCTTGGCTATGTGGTGGCTCGTTGCAGGGAAGGCATGGGGTTGGGGTGGTGCGGCGGAGATAGAGGAGGGGGAGGGGGAGAGGGAAGGTAGATTGCCTATAATTCGGTAAATAGAAAAAGGTAAAATGGTCAATAGTTGACAGTAAGTAGATGAAAATGTAAAAAAGAGTAATGGTTATTAAAGTGTACCAAATTCTTTTAATGATATGAACTAAAACCACTTATCTTCCAGTGCAATAGACACCAATTTCTCATGCTGCGGTTGAAAATTGGAACATGTGGGTAGAAGTAAAAAAAAAAAACACTAACAACATGCAAAGTTCGTTTTTCAAAATTTTAAATCGCGGAACAATTTTCTTTTACTAAACTCCGGTTTCCAACAGAAAAAGAAATTATGGTTTCTTGTACCAAGATTCCGGTTTACGTCGAATACGAACGGTGTTGCGAACCCTGTGGACCGGTGTTTAATTTGTCCGGGGCGATATGGATCATCATGAATCATCCAGTCGGCAAGTTTGACCCCCATCGCGAACACCACAAGACCCGGGTGCTTTGATGCCAAGGCACAGGCACAAGCACAGGCACCACGCTTTGACCATAACCATCGATGATCAATAAGCGTTTTTTTTTCCTTCAGGAAATCAGGCTGCCAGTGCGCAAAGGCTCGTGCCGGCGATCGAACAAGCAACCAAACTGATCCAAGGCTCTAAGCGATCGATCACTGCACGCTTCTGATCAACGTGTTTAGCCTCTTCCGTTGTAAAAACGAAAGGCAATCAGACACACGTACACTAATTGCCGGTTCGATGTCACGCTGATTATTCCTATGTGCATGCGTACGTAGAAAGCCAGGGAGGATGTGGCCTTGATGTGAACGTTGCAAAGGCCAAGCTAGCCAACGATCACTCACCTAAGACCACTCACTTGGAAGTTGGAACAGCTCAACTCGTAGTCAGCAATAGCATTGGCAGAACTAATCGATCTCCAGATTACCCAAACAAGCTACGTACGTTAATGCAGCATGTTTTGACTATGCGCTACTGCCGTGCTGTCCGTTCACCGATGTACACACGTACCTGGAAAATCCATGTGCCAATATTAACCAAAGAAGAGATGAACGCATCGTTCACCAAGCATATATCTGGGTTTTTTCCCAGATTGATGCGTGCCATCGCCATCTCGCACCTGCCTGGAGAAGAACAGTAGTACGTAGTAGTAGTACCGGAAGCTCCTGCTGTTAATTACTCTCCCTGTCAGCGAGGAGATGTCCACGAACGCACGCAGCAGCTCTTTCTGCTCACCTGCGCGGTGTACAAAACCGTCGGTTAACTGGGCTCCGCGGACGGACGGCTAGAAAAACCGCAGTATCAAACCATTTGCAATTCATGAAAACGAAATTTGAGACAAAAACTTATATAATTCTGTAAAATGATATTAATTATTCTAATCACTTTTCTTAAACAAAATTTAAAAATTCAATATTTTCTTATTAAAAAATCAATATTTTAGAAAATCACGGCTAACTGGGTCAAATTTTGGCAAATTTCAAATACACGTTCATACATCAAACCATGATAAAACCCTGGTTAACCACGGCTAACCAGCTCTGCGCCATTGACGATTTTCTCCCAAAAACGGTTTTGTAAACCTTGCTCACCTCCACACCCACCGCCTCGCGACGGCAACCGACCAGTAGTCTGTTGGAATAATCATCACTTTCAAGCTTAGTTTAACTAATTAATTCATGAGCAATACTAACGGTTTAAACAACATCATGAAACACGAGTATATTAGACATATATAAACCAAATGCAATGCAATTACGTATTCCTTTTATATTTACAAACAGATAACGAAGATCTACCAAAAAGCAAAGAGAGACTAATCCTTCTCGAACTGGCAATCAAGAATGAATGAAAACGACTCCGTTAATGCGGTGTGAATGGTGATGCAGACCGCAGCAACAATGTGGACGAATAGTCGCAGCAGATAGCCATGAATATATAGGATGAAGAACACAAGCAGTCACGCGGTGCGTTTAAAAAAAAACTCACTTTTTGCCCCCTCGTATAGGATCTCAATGACAATAGATTTCATAGACCTTCTCTCGATGATCAGTACACATGGATGCAACAGAACAATGACAGGTTTTGGAGACTTTGAGCCGGTATTGAAAGTTCAGGTATGTAAAACAGATCAAATCTTAGTTTAAGGAATTTTTCGAACTTTCACGATAATTGAGGTTTCTAAAATAGACTTATCCCTTCAGCTTAAACAATTTAAGGGGAAGAAAAAAGCACAGAACATGCTTGCAGTTACTGCACTTAGATATTTATTTCCCATATGCCATAATAATGGTCTGAGTTATTATATTTCTACCTTCTCTCCTGTAGTAGAGTTAATTATCTGAGTAAAAGCTAAATAGAACATGGTGCAAAAAGCACATGACTTACCTGTCGTAAGCAAACTTGCATGGAATTAAATCAGATTAATTGTATGCCTCCATTTGGATATATTGTTATGTTTGCCTTGACTAAGAGTGTTTATCCTTAACACTGTCTAAAGTGCACAGATGTCCTAAGACATGAATTGTGGAAATGTGTCCAGTAGACACAAATAGTAAGAATTTGTCCTGAAGACAAATATTTTTTTCTTGTTTGCACTAGAGAAAATTCACCGCCCATATGTCTGTCCCCAAAAAATTAACTTAGCATTAAGACCAGAAGTCTGCAATCCTCCTCCGGCGTGGCCCAACCAATTGGTCATTAGAGGTGGATAAGGTGTAACCTGAAGTTACAAACTATATGTTGGTTTCACGACAACAGAAAAACAAAATTATACTCCTATAACAGTATAGTTATAAGGTGGTTTAAGTATATGCCTGTAGCACATGCTACCTTTTTGGTTGACATGAAAAGGGGGACATATTGGGTTTGTATATGTAAGGCAAGATTGTGCAACAGAAGTGCGAACGGATAGGTTGATGACTGTAAATTATATTAAAATTAAATGGTCAATGGACATTAATTTATCCTTGTAGTGGAGAGATTGTAAATCTTTCCATATGGTTAATTTGGGACATATTTGGCTCCGACGAACGTAAGCGATCCGACGTGAGCATGCGAACGACCTACGCATGTGTAGCCTAGGCACGGGCCCGAAACAATTGCTTAAGCCCATGTGATGGGTAGTTGTATTATTACCTAAAGTAATATGCAAATTATGACCGGCAGTCATATTAGTTTTACAATTGCATTATGACCGGAAGTCATATAGGTTTGTCTGAAGCAAAATAATCCCAAATATAAGATAATGGGCTATTTGAATAAGTAACCTTTAAAGATCTTGGTTGGATCACATCTATTTCGTCACTAGCGCATTAAATCGTTACAACATGTCTGAAGCCATGCGTTGTTGGAATATAATCACACCACCGTTATCACATAAAGTTGACTGTTATTTGGCATACATGTAATATTTATTGTGTTCCTGCAGAACAGTAAAATTTCCATGCAAATTATTGATATTGTCGCATTTATATTAAACCTGAAGTTTAATTAGATATATGGTATGAGTAATTGGGTAAAAGTAAAGAAGCTAGACTTTGCAACCCATAATTTGTTGGGATGATCAGTGGCCCCGCACGAGTGCGCCGCCCCAGTAGGGTGTGCAGTAACGTAGCACGGCCATGCCACCTAGCGCGAGCATATGATAGCTCAAAACAAGCACATGACAGAAAGAATATATAAGTTTAAACTCACTGCATATAAATGATTAGCCCCAATGGTAATGCGTGGAATCGAGATATTTTCCAAATAATATCACCACCGTGCACGCACTTTTGAGCTCCCATTTGTAGTTGGGGACTTTGGACCATTTGTCTTATGCTCATGAAAGGGGATTTTGTAAGCATGTTTTTATAAAAACCAGATCTCGGCATTAGGGAGAGAGAATTGCCCATGTTTTATACAAATGCCTATGAGATCTTGGTTGTAAAGATTCACGCAATAGTTAATACTCCTATACGCTAACTAATCTAAAGAAAAACAAAAAAGGAAGTAGCGAGGAGTGCTCCTATACGCTAGAAGCGAGGAGACTGCCACATATTTAAAGGAGTTGGAAATCATTTACCTGTAGTAAATGAGTCGCTAAGAGTGGGATACCCCGGGTTGAATAGTATATCCACCTTTGCGGAAATTGATTTATTGGCTCATTGTCTAAGGTGTGTGGGGACGCCTTCAGGTCTTAGATCCAATGACACTTGTCAAACAATTGCTCATCACTCCTGTAATTCTCCTAAAGAGAAATTACCCTGAAGATAACAAGCCCCTAAAGATGATCATCCTGAAGATGAATACCCAGCAAGTTAATGCGCGCATGTTATAGTGCTGGGAATGCGAGACGACCACAAATTTTTGTTTTGGGAAATAGCGAAATTCTGATTAATATTGGAAAGTATTCATTTATGAGACATGGAGAAAAAATTGTCGACACATATTGTTCCTCTTAAGTTGCTATGATAAGCATCTTGAATTAAGTCCGTGGCATGGCGCCTGTAGCGCGTGTATCGGGTTATATGGCAAGCAACCGAGGATGAATCATGGGACTGATTGGAGTTTGAGATCCAATAGATCTAACTCTTGGTCATTATAAATAATGAGGTGGTGGAAGCCTTGATTCATGGTCCCTGAAGTGACATTGTACTCTTCCATGTATAATAAGTGTTCTGCTAAATAGTAACACTGGTAGATGATATAAATAAATATGCAATTAATAGATTATGAAAATCCTTTTTGAGATCCCAGTAGAACTCACTATTCTTTGTGATAGAAGATGACAAAATTGCGACACATTAATAAATCTCATACCAGATAATCGCTTTCAGAAGTAAGGGTATGAGTTCCCTGTAGGAACATAAGCAATTCTCTGAAGGAAGATTAATTACTAGTCAATATATAATGTACATCAATGATCTCTGAAATGGACAATGACCCATTGATACCCGATACTGAAAGTTCACCACATGAGCACTAGTGATATGCATCTCCTGCCAGTAGCTGGGAGAGTGGTGGTGTTCTTTATCGTCATCAAGGTATAAGTTTGTACCCTAAAGGTATGATGTAAATTGGTGATAACGGTAAATTAATTAATCCCATAAATGCCAAGGTAAGACTGGTTATAGTGGTACAACCATATGTGTAAGACCTGCTGAATAGATCATTTCGTTGTAGTTGAACCATTTGGGAATAATTGCAATATTGAAACCCAGTAGATCTGATACATTATATTCAGAAGATGTATGATATTACAATTAACCTTATCCAAATGATAGTGTGTTTTTCTAAAGTGAAAAATAGTTGTTTAAACCTAAGGCAGTTTAAAGAGGTGTTAGGACTAGAAGTTCTTTGCCTCTGTAAGCACTTAGTGCAGCGCCAAACAAAAGTTTGGGCCGGTACTAAATTGTCTTTAGGCACCTGCTGAATATGTAGGATCTCGGGTTGTTTGTTAACCGAGAATTATATGAATGCGGGATTTATGTGTAATCAGCATATGGCTAAATCTTATATTGTGTTTGAGATTTGTGCTTTTATATGAAGCCTCTCGTGAGTGTTTGGTTTGGATATCATCCACACCCCTACAGTTATTTATAAAGATAATGCAGCTTGTATAGCTCAAATGCAATCAGGTTATATAAAGAGTAATATGACTAAGCATATTGCTCCTAAATTCTTTTATTCTCACAAATTATAGAAGAGTGGTAAGGTGAAGATTTTGCAAATAAAGTCTTGCGAAAATTTGCCTGACTTATTCACTAAGTCTTTACCTACTTCCTTGTTTCAAAAATATGTTCATGGAATAGGTATGAGACGATTGTGAAACTTGCAAAATTCAGGGGAGCTAATCTCTAAAATATAACCAGATTTGTATTTGATAAATGCATGATCCTTTTTAGCCAAGGGGAAGACATCTGGGTTGCCGTCCTGAGGGGAGCATGAGCTACATATTGATTTGATTCATATGAAATCATAAAGGTTTCACTTTTATCTAACCCAGTAGGTTGACATGACGATCAATTAAAGTATTTTACCACACCACGACATAGATCCAGAAGATTTATAATGTAAAGATCCAGTAGACCATATTGATCATGAAGATCAGACCTGAAGGTTATATGTTGTACTCTTTTTTTCCTTGTATGAGTTTTTTCCATGGGGTTTCTCGTAGCAAGGTTTTTAACGAGGCAATATTGCAATACATCATACGTGTGCAATGTACTTTTTTCTTCAATCCTTTTTTTCCACTGGGTTTTTGGATGGAGTTTTTAACGAGACATATGCATATTGTAATAATTTGCCCGAGGGGGAGTGTTAAGAAATAATTAACATATTAACCATGTGGGCAAATTACTAGAGGTGCCTCTCCAAAAGGTGTCTTTTCGCTAAAAGTGCCTCTCCTTAGAGGTGCCTCTTCACTATAGACGTCTCTTGGAGACATCCATTCATGTACTATATAAGGGGTCAATCCCCACTTGTAAACACAATTGAAGAATTAATAAATCATCGACACCTGTTCTTTTGTCTCTCTACTTTGCGTTCTTGATTGGATTAGTGTAACGACATTTTCTTTTCAAACAGTTTAAACAACATCATGAAACACGAATATATTATAGACATATATAAACCAAATGCAATGCAATTATGTATCCCTTTAATACATTTACAAACAGATAACGAAGATCTACCAAAAAGCAAAGAGAGACTAATCCTTTTCGAACCGGCAATCAAGAATGAATGAAAACGGCCCCGTTAATGCGATGTGGATGGTGATGCAGACCGCAACAACAATGTGGACGAATTAGTCGCAGCAGATCGCCATGAATACATAGGATGAAGAACGCGAGCAGTCAAGCGGTGCGTTTCCAAAAAAAAAACTTACCTTTTGCCCCCTCGTATAGGATCTCAATGACAATGGATTTCAGAGACCTTCTCTCTCGATGATCAGTGCACATGGATGCAACAGAACAATGACAGGTTTTAGAGACTTGCTCTCCCGATCATCAGTGCACCCCGACGTAGCAGGACAGGTCAGCAAATGATTTTTGAGCCGGTATTGAAAGTTCAGGTATGTAAAATAGACCAAATTATAGTTTAGAGGATTTTTCGGGCTTTCATGATAATTAAGGTACCTAAAATGGGCTTATTCCTTCAGCTTAAACAATTTAAGGGGAAGAAAAAAGCACAGAACATGCTCGCAGTTACTGCACAAGGCCGCGTGCATCCGGATGGGGAATGCGATGGATGGCGCGGGGGTGAGTTGGCACTCGGCGCCAGCGCCTCTCGTGCCCGGCCATTCGATCGCCTCCATCTCTTATCCCTTCGCCCAGAACAGATCGAGTCGCTAGTCGCTACGCATACATAAGTACGTACGCATCGGGAGCCAGGGAGATAGGGGGACGAAACTGACCGGTTGCTTGCTTAGGTCAACACGAATATAATTCTCAACCTATCCCATTCTCGTCTCATGAACCTTTGCTAAGCTACCCCTGTCTCTCTGTTGAAATATAGGTCCTCTTCGGTTCGTCTAATGAACCTTTGCTAAGCTACCTCTGTCCCTCTATCGAAATATAGGTCGTCTTCGGTTCGCACGGATATAATTTTTTTCATCAAAGTGTGTCTAGATATTAGTAGTACTTTTTTTAATATTAAAATTATTATTTGCATACGAAACATACCGAACAAGATCATGGCCTCAGTCGCTTCCCGTAGGTTTTGCAAATTTGATCTTAGCTTGAGATAAATACCAACAGTCTATTTGAAATGTGGGAGTTGTTCAAAATTTTTACTGTCTTGATGGAAGTTATAGAGCCATTTTTTAGAAAAAAGACTGCATCTGCATCCTACAATTAGATATTGCTTAAAAGATATATACAAGATCTAATCCGCGAACAAAAGAAAGAAAATAAAAATGATTGAAAATCAATTAGGCTCTAACATACAAAGCCAATGGGTAATGGTTTCAAAGGAGTCACTTTCTTACACAAAGAGGTTGCGTTGATGAGTGAACCTGAGAGGCTATGACCGACGAAGGTTGTAAATTTGCATTAAAAATCTTGTCATTTTTTGCAATCAAATATACAACAAACAAGAGAAAAGATCTCCTTATTGAAGGGTCAAACCATAGAATTTGTTCGAGGAAAAGCTATGATCATAGTAGTCCGATCTTAAGATATCAACGGGGTGTAGAAAGCTTCATAGGGTACCAAATGACTTCAACAACGTAGCATTGGAATGATCAAGTGTATCAAAATTTTCTTCAGCATTTGCCTCATAAAGGGAGCATGTTGCACTTCGATTGCAAATACCTTTTGACAAAGATAGCCTCGCAAATTCAATTGATTGAGTAAAATCAACCACACACTCATGTTTGACCGGACTCTTGCCCTTCCAAACAATTTAATGCTAAGTATTACAAAATCAAATTGTTGGTTGTGGCATGTTTGCAATATTCGTTTGGAGGTATATGTGTTGTTGTTCCAAACATAATTTCAGAAATCATAAGATTTATCCAAGGTTAATACATCTAAACAACTCATAGAATATATTTAGTTTATGCATACCCTCATGACTTCAGGCTGTTTCTAGAGCTGCAACATATAATTAGCCAATAAAATTGAAGCCTGAAATATTTTTAGAGGAAAAATACTTTTATTTTGTGTCATTACTTTAGGTGCATTTGATCTGTTGTCGGGACTTAGCATACGGCTTATGTTACAACTAATAGCATCCACATATGTCACTCTATCCCTCCACTCAATTTTAATAGTATTAGTTACTCCTTCTATCCATTTCTCTAAATTTATCTCACTTCATACTATGCTATAAAAAATTCATTCTTTCCATCAGCCACTCTATCAAAGTTATATTGTTTCGGGTTAACTGACATGGATGCTCTAATCTCGTTTGAGCTCAGCTGAGAAGCCTGCCTGGCACTCTGGCCTGTTGCCGTTAGCCCTGTACCGAGTACCGACTAATGCCATCGTGTGAGCTGATCGGGAGCTTGCCTTTGGTAGGGTCAAGGGCTAGCGAGCGAGCGATAAACTAATGCACGCATGAGACGACCGTGACCATGCCCCCACCATTTCCTAAACTTTCTCGAGGCGTAAAATTCGTTTTAATCTCTGATGCAACCCATTTCTTTATCTTTTTTTTCCCTATGGCATCGGTCATGTCATTGCTGGGTTTAGCTATTGCCTGCCTGTTACGGCGTCCAGCTTCGTCAGCCCAATTAATTAGAAGTATCCTCAGAAACTTTGTTAAGAGTTAAGACTAGTTTAGAAGGAAAAAAAAGAGGGAAAAATTGTGAAGATTTGAGTTTTTCTTTGCGACGGCGACGTGGCTATTGTTGATTGGATTGTGTGGTCTAATGTTATGGCTCCATTTGCATTTGACACTAGAGACGGTATAAATGTGGCAAGTATACTGGATTTTGTGTGTCAACAAGCTCTAGTTTTGACCGGAGTAGCCTGTGCTGAAAGTCAGCATGTTGAAGGGACCAGCAATTTCCAAAATTATCAGAAGGGAGAGGGGTTTTAATGCATGCCGTTTGTTTTATCTTAAAATCTTATCGGGTCGCCCAGGTAGTATTAATGGAAAATCCTTGCAAAGATATATGGGAATTATGTGTAGTTATTTTAAGTAACTTGTTATGAGGTTCCACCATGTTTATCCAGCTAGTCGCTTCCACCCCACCAATGTTAATAAATTGTTAAATACGCTAAGACATTGAAAAAGAAAAAAAAATTGTACAAAGCCTTTTCAGCGAAAACTGATGCTGTGGCCACTGGCCAGGACGGAACTGTTCCTTTGTTCTTTCACCGTTTGGTCCTTGAATAATTGATATAACATTGTTGGGTCCCTACCTTTCATCGTCCTTTCTTTGGTCACCTATATATCTTGGCGATGTTGCTAGAAATAAATGTATATCTTAGCAACAAATAGACCTTCAAGCAAACAAAGGGGGGAAGGGCACACAACTTCAGTGGGAGATTTAAGCCTACGTGTGTATGATACAGTATGTTCGGCGTGACTGAGCTGAATGAATAAGCTGATTGAGTTGAATTTAGTCGAATATTAAACTGAACTTGGGAGGTTCTTCTTAAATATGGTTCTTGAAGTTGGTTCGCTTTGTTTGCTATTTTTAAGAGCTTTTAGAGGTTGCTTTATAATTTAAAAAATTAAAAGCTAAATTTATTTTATAGTCAAATAAACATAAGGCACTTCGAACATGATGTTTGTGTACTCATCTTTGACGACTGCAAATCGTACCGTCAAAAACCCTCAATAAAGCCACTTACAAATTAGTGCGGACGTGTTGCTATCGTTTTGTATTATGCTTGATATATGTCCATCTATAGCAGGTGCACTGCAAGCTCCTGTCATAGCTAGCATTTTGTAATAAATGATTTATAATTTATATGGTTACATACTAAAAAAAGAATAAGTATCTTTAAGTGGGTTGGATCGGAGGGCACGCTAACACCGTAGATCTGCCTTGATCTATCACATGCATATTTATAACGCTTAAAATCACTTTGAACATGCCAAATAGTATTCCCGCGCTTTCTACGTGTTACATTTGTTATGCAACTCGTGGCATATCCCACATTTTTTTATTAATAGAATGTATGCATTAACAGGTAGATAATTGAAATATATCCAACATTATTGCATACTTACCTATATCTTGCTTAGAATCATCACTTTTGAATTATCAAATTTGACCTTTGTCTGGTGACTTCAGTGTACAATGTTTAATATCTTTGGTTGAGCTTGTTCAGGTTACATATACATTGTAATTGTATGAACCTACCATGGGCTCTTTCTTAAGGGGGCAAAATGCAAAGGTCCCAACCAAAAGATTCTTTCAATGGCACCAGAAATGGAGGTCTTTAAAGGTAAGCAAATTGACCAATTAGTGTAGAAAAAAAATATATCTCCTGCTTCTAATTAGCCACACCCACATGCCGAAATGTGATCGAAGCATAGATAACCCAAGGCCTAAAAGAAACCAGAGAAAAAGAAGCTTTGGCCTCTCTGCATCCTTTCCTTTTCCTGCTTTGCCCAACTGCTAATTGCTTCGCTCTCTTGTTAATATTTTTTTTCATCTTTTAAACAATGATTCTTTTGGATTACTCCCAAATGCCTTTCACCCAAAGACTCACCCGGCCATTGTAAATCTCCCCCTTCCGGCAGCATTCCTTCCTCCATTATTTCTCCATCCCTTTCCCCCCTCTCTCTTCTCTACCTCTCTCCGAAAGACTGGATACAGAACAAAAGGGAAAAATAATAGAAAGAAGAAAGATAGGAAGAAAGAAGAACACCTACCAAGCAAGTCTTGGTTTTTCAGTTCATGACCTGTGGAGTTGTTCCCAGGAATCCCCTCTGGGTCTGACAAGATTCATAGCGAGAAACAGTTCTTGAATTTCCCCTTTATTTTGCTGAAGAATTACTTGTACAGAAGAACTGCTTCTTTCGTGTTCCTGCTTTATTTTTCCGTCTGTTTGGTTAGAATTTTCTCGGTTTCTTCGTTCTTCACTTGTGTGGGCTGAGGAGAAGAGAGAGCCATGGGAAAGCAAGGGCCTTGCCGTCATTGCGGAGTCACAAGTGAGCTCTTGTTCTTGAATAAAAGTTTTTTTTTTCATCATAGTTATTTCTTTGCTTATTTTAGTTCTGTTCCCCTTTGTTCCTCTGCGAGGGTACACCTTGGGTGATGATTTCTTCGAATTATGCATCTGGGAAGCTGGCCTTAGATTAAATCTTTGAGTTCCTCGGACTCGGATTCCTAATCTTGTTTGTTCTTTGTGGGTTCCTTGGTTTGTTCCATGGTGGTTATTAGCTAAAATTCATCGAGTGCCAGATGTATTCAAGAGAACTCCTTGGATATGCTTAAGGCCTCGGAGGCCTTCGGATGTAATATTCTAAAGGACGAGGAACAAGAGAAATTATCTCATTCTCACGGACACATTTAGACTAGTGTTTGATTGTGGTGAATATATGCTTTTTACATAATTTGCGCACATAATGGGGATTAGATGCAGCTCACACTCATATTCTGCAAGAAGAAAAAAAAACAATCTGCTCTTGCCAATCAGAATTTAGATATTTAGAATCCTGTAGTTGCTGCAATTACAGAAATGCTTGATTTTTGGATAGCATTGAAGTATAATCTTTGCTATGCTGTGTAATTAGAGCACACTTTTGCTTGAACTTCAGCAGCATTGCATTTTGGGAGTTCTTTAGCTCCTCTTACCGAAGCATGCTGCTCATTTGGAGTGATCATCTGCATTTAGTATGCCACATTCTGTAGGACAGCAGATGAACTACATGCTTGTGCTCCCTTGAAATCACACTTTTGAGTATGTATGTGGTTAATCTATTTATTCGCTTGAAATCACATTCTTGATAATGTATTGTTTCTGACTGTTCTTCCCTGAAGTCATAATCACTTGTAATGATACATGCAATTTGTGATATGAACTCCTGATGGATATGCAACCAATGAATTTTATATCTGCCTATACTGCATGCATTCTGGCATATCGATTTGTATTGTGTTTGTTGTTGCTTATCACAAATGCTGAAACAGGTACTCCTCTTTGGCGCAATGGGCCACCGGATAAGCCAGTGCTCTGCAATGCATGTGGCTCAAGATGGAGAACAAAAGGTTCATTGGTGAATTACACGCCTATGCATGCTCGGGAAGATATTGATGTTGAGGAACCTAGAGTTAGCAAGCTGAAGCCGCCAACATCAAAACTCTTGGAACAGAAGCAACTGAAGAAAAGACCAAGCCATGGCATAATGGAGAATGAACCATTTTCTGATCAAAACTTCCGGAGGATGGGGGATGTTGACCCAAGTAATCGAACTAGTTCTGGATCAGCAGTATCATATTCAGAGAGTTGTGCCCCATATGGTACAGCTGATGCTAGTGAAATGACTGGTCAGTGATCTCTGATTGCCTTGTTGCTATTAAATCATATAAGTTTATACTCTTCTCATTCTGGATGAGTACTGCTAAATATATTATTAGGTTCGGTTCAAACAAATGATACAGAAGGCATTGAACTTGAGGTTTGAGATTGGCAGGTCAAAAGTACACTCTTCAATATTTGTCTGCAATGTTAATCTACTCAATATTTTGTGTAAACATCTTTAGGTAGTTCTTGTAGTACTACCCTTGTAGAATTTATACTAGTAAATGTTTATAATGCAAATATACATTTCTTCTTTTCATTGAAATTATTGAAGCTACGGAAACATTTTTTGCAGCAGGTCCTCTTCACTGCTCCTTTTATTTCTAATCCATCATAATCAATTCAAATATACTGATTGATAAATCATTCTCTAATTTCGACTGAATTACTTGTGATCCAAGGGAATAGCTTGTAGTCATGCTGTCCACATATTGAGTGGAAATGGCCTCAAGAAAAGGATTTTGCGTCGCTATGCCATAAAGAATCAATTTAGACTCAAGATTCTCTATGTTCAACCAGCAATTGCTTCTTAGGTGTACTTTTTACAACCATACTAGGTGTGCTGACGATGTTATGGTACTTTTTGATTCAGGTTCAGCACAATCACACGCTTGGGAGTCACTTATACCATCAAGAAAGAGGAGTTGTGTCACTCGTCCTAAGCCATCACCGGTGGAAAAGCTTGTTAAGGATCTCAACTCCATAATGCACGAAGAGCAGTTACATTACCTTTCAGGATCATCAGATGAAGACCTACTTTATCATAGTGAAACTCCTTTGGGTTCATTTGAGATTGGTTATGGGAGTATGCTTCTTAGACACCCAAGCTCAAAATCAGTGGAGGAAGAATCAGAAGCAAGCTCTGTTCCTGCCGATAATAAATCACATATTACAAGTGAATCCTATTCAGGGTCTGTCTCATTTGTTGTGCATAGTGAAAGCAAGAGAGCAAGCAACTTATATGCTGCAACTGAGAAGCCAAAGAGGTCCCAAGGACATATACAGGATGATGCTAGAAGGTATTCTACGACCTTATCAGCGTGAAAAGTTTGTGTTGAGTATTTGTTGTCGCCTTCTATCCCAATTACACTATTCAATTATAGTTAAAAGAAGTTGCTATCATGTGAATCAATCTAATGAGTTTTTACTTGGTATGTCTCTTTTTACAGGGATAAGCTTCATTATGAAAAGCATCATATCTTGGAGAATGTAGACTCACCTTTAGTTTCTGTAGATTTAAAGGTATCTAGGCTTTGCATGCTTTTGTTGTTGAGGTCAATGATTCCTAGATGTAACCTTGGATATATGAACTTATATATGCGTATTTGACCAAATATTGAAACTAAACCTTTGCATGAGCTTACATATGCGTATTTGACCAAACATTGAAACTAAACCTTTGCACCATCTCTTCATTTTTGGGCAGGATGTTATTAATTACAATAACTTCGTGAAATGTCTAAACAATGAGGAACAACAACAGTTGATCAAATTTCTTCCTTCTATTGACTCGTTGAAGCTTCCTGAAAGGTCCTCTTTTATGTTTTCCCAAAGATCTACTAAGAGATATCTAGGCCATTTTGCTCAAGTCCTGTTTTGTATCTCTCTCTTTCTGCAGCCTTAGAAGCATGTTTACGTCCACCCAATTTGCTGATGCTATTCATAGCTATCAGAGGCTGCTTGGAGAGGGTGTTCTGGATCCATCTTTCTCTGTTGGTGAGAAGTGGAAGCCGGTGAGGAGGCTTGCATTGACCAATTTAACAAAATGTAAATGGCTGGAGTGCTTTGAAGAAATAAAGGTGACGAAGTGGTTTTCTCATACATATACTACCATCATCTTTCTTGTTCTTCCTGCCTCCATTTTTTCTTTTGACTTAATCCCTATGAGGTTAGGACCACATCTGTCTCAGTGGTTCTCTTCACTGCATATATGAAGTGAGACTGCTAAGGTTTGGTTGTACATCTGTGCATGACTTGAGTATTTGCTTCTCTTAATTTAGGGAAAAGGCACCAGTGCGCCAGGAGAAAAAGAAAAGACCAGTATTTCAAAAGGTCTTAACAAGTCTACCATGAAGCCTCTCAAAAGATCTCATGAAACCCCATTGGAAAGCTACACAGGTCAGCAATCTTAGTTTCTCTAATTCCAACTTGTGTATTGCTTCTAGACGCAGGCATCTGAAAATTGTTTTATGTGCTCAATTCCATCTCGTTGTTCCCCTATCTTATTGCAAGTAAAATGAAGCTCTCTGATTTGTTTTACTTGTGAACATGCAGAACTGAAAGGAACCATGAGTCCTAAAAGAGTCTGTAAATCCGGGGCTCTGGTTCAGTCGAAATGCTCATTTGGCAATCCCACCAAAGATGTAGCCCCTACTGGAGGATTTAACTTGCTAATGTTGCCACCACATAAATTATCCATGCTGGCCCCTCTGCAGTACGTTGACAATGAGTCTGATCAAGACTTACTGTTGGATGTTCCTCTTAATGCACGGCATGCAGAAGCAGAACTTCTTTGCCAACCATCTCAACTGAGCTCGGTAACCCGCAGCTCCACCTCTGAGGGCGGGGCTGCTGATGGCGACGGGCGCCTGAAGCAACCGTCGTCCCAGTTCCATTAGCAAACAACTTAGGAACAGGCAGTAGTGGTAGTTTACTTCAGCTTCCTGGATTATGGTGCCTTTATTTACCAATCACCGATGGGGCGTTCTACGGTTTGTTCATGTTTGTGCCGTCATCGCCCTGATTTACATAACATCATGCATCTGCCTACTTGGCAAATTGTCCGTTCAACTAACGTTTATAGTGGTGCTTTTGGAATGGGCTTGTGCTGGTTTCTGTAGTTTATGGCTTTTGAAGAAATCGTAACTTATACTGTTGTATGGGGAAGGGATAAACTCGTTGTGGGGAAAATGAGAGAAAAAAAATGTTAGGATTTATGTATGTATTGCAATCTGTCCTTTTATCTTTGTCCACTTCTTTTCCTAGTTTAGCATGATTCGTCGTGGCAGGTCATTTTGAACAAGGCAATAGGATTGATATATTTGATAATATGACTCTGATGAATGGTGTGTACAAGCGGTCAAGATCTTTAGGCCATCTGGCAGCATTTCTAGTGATCTCCATGATGCTGTATCTTGAAGATTTATATATCTTGCATCAATTGATTAATCGGCGGATGAATCTATACTACGTAGACGAATCCTGGTCGGAGCGCCGATAGGCCGAGCACAGCCCAGGAGGAAATGGATCACGGCCCACTAATACGAATCCGCGCGGGAAGACGCGGGGGCAGCGAGCGGTTGGCGCGGCCCCCTCGGCACTCGCAGATACGCGCGCACGAATCTCAACGCATGGGCAGGAGCCCCACTCGGCCACTCCCCCCTTCCCGTTCGTCTTATCCCTTCTCGCCGCCCTCCCACCCGCACGCTCCACTGCCAGTGTGCCGCCATGCTGCTCCACCTCCTCACCTCCTCCTCCTCCCTGACCCCGGCCTGCCCCTCCTCGCGGCGGCCGGGTGGCTCCTCCGCCACCGCGGCGGCGACGGTGAGGTGCGCCTCCTCCTCGACCCCGCCGCGGCCGTCGTCGGCCAAGGCGGCGGGGCAGCAGGTGGCGAAGGTGCACAGCTACGGGACGACGGACTACGAGCGGCGGGCGGCGCTGCGGTGGAGCAGCCTGTACCGGCGCATCGCGGTGGGCCAGGGCGGGCGGTCGGTGGGGCGCACGCTCGGGGCGTGGGACGAGGGCGAGCGCCGCCTCGACAAGTGGGAGCTCTGCCGCATCGCCAGGGAGCTCCGCAAGTTCCGCCGCTTCAACCTCGCTCTCCAGGTTGGTGGATATGCCTGCTTAGTCGCGTCTGTCGGTGATCTATTTACGTTTTACTGCTTGATAAGTATAATCCATTAATCCGGCAATGTTGGGGATTGTTATGCTACTAAACAACTAGGCATAGTTTTTTTAGATTATGGAAAAATTACGACCTCTACAACAGAGATGTATATGATCCAAACAAATAAAGTGTTCTCATTAAATTTTAAAGAACAAGTGATGGACTACTACAATAAGGTTCGATCAGCACAAAGCATGAATTCCTCCATCCTTATTCACGAAGAATGATAGCGCCACCACTTCTAATGAATGACAAACTGCTTTAATCCCTTTACGGTTATTGTTCTCATGTAGCAAAGTCTAATGGCGCAGCCAGTTGTGCTTCCCTAAAAATAATCTGCATAACATATGTATCTTTTGACAAAATCAAATGGACCAATGTAGGACAATCTCCCCAATTAAAATGAGTTTTTGTTTTAAAGCCATTCCACGAAGCCAATTACCCATCAAATGAGTCCATCTTCTTGGAACCTTAAAGCCAACAGATCTAGTAAGATGGCATTGGAAAAAGAGATGGTGAATATTATCAATAGCACAACAAAAGCAGCATGCCTGACTCCCCCTCTATTTATGTTTAACAAGATTATCTTTAATAAAAAGAACTAATTGCTCTATATACCACAAAAAACTTATTTACAGGGATTTTTATTCTACACATAAACTTATTCAGAAAAACTACATTATGATGCACCAAAAGTTGATAGATTAACTGGACTGGAAAAAGGCTGTCCTTATGCAATTTCTAGACAAATACATTACCTCATCGGAAAGATGAATAAACTAGGTGTAGTACAGTTCCAACATAAGGGGTTAATGCTGGTAAGATTATGCATACATTAATTTGATAAATATGGGATATTTTGTAGTTATTTGCATATTTCACTGTCTTTCATTGATCAGATGTATCACATATTATCCACAAGTAATAAGATTTCAAAGGATGATCCTGATTGCCTGGGAAAGAAAAAACATGACCCTGCCAAATATGTAACCAGATGAAAATAGATGTACAGACTTTTGTGCTTACTGTGGTTCAGCCCGCACATCAGTTTACTGTGAAAATGGGACTAGAACAAGAAAGTACCCACCGTGTATCAAATGTAAGAGAAATAATAAAAAGAAAAAGGTGCGGGGAAAAATAATTCAATTTACTTAAAGAGAGCGTATCCGGTGCAATCGGGGTTCCCGTGCAATCTCCGTGCAACCCAACTAGCAAAAGTCATGAAAAATTCTAAAAAAAATCATACACGTACTTCAAGTCATACTCCACCTATATATAAAATTTTAAGTTCAAATTCGTTATATTTTAGCAGTAACAAAAAAGAGAAAATTCTGACAAATTTTTTAGTATAAATCTGTCAGAATTTTCTCTTTTTTGCTGTGCTTTAAATATAATGACTTTGAACATAAAATTTTATATATAGGTGAGTATGACTTGAAGTATATGTATGATTTTTTTCAGAATTTTTCATGACTTTTGCTAGTTGGGTTATACGGAGATTGTACGGGAACCCCGATTGCACTTGATACATTCTCTTACTTAAATGGTTTTGCAGAACCTTCTAAATGGCCACCATTCAAATATACAAATATAGTTCACGGCAAGTGTTAGAATTTTCACTTTTTTTTAACACAGTTAAAATTTTCATTTTAGGTGTTATGTTTTGGTGCTTTTTTGATGTACAAGCCTTCTATAGACATATTCATGCTCATCTGCTATTTTCTGTGGCATGCTCAGGTTTATGATTGGATGACTGAACGCAGGGATAGATTCTCACTCTCATCTAGTGATATGGCGATCCAGTTAGATCTGATTGCAAAAGTTCGTGGTGTTTCACATGCTGAAGAATATTTTGAGGAACTTCCTGATCCCTTGAAGGACAAGAGGACATATGGTTCTCTTCTCAATGTTTATGCTCAAGCTACAATGAAAGAGAAAACAGAAGACACATTTGATCAGATGAGAAAAAAAGGGTTTGCAACTGACACATTACCTTTTAATGTGTTGATGAACTTCTATGTGGATGTAGGAGAGCCTGATAAGGTGTCAACGATTATTGATGAGATGAAGGAAAGAAATATTGCTTTTGATGTTTGTACTTACAACATTTGGATAAAGAGTTGTGCAGCTATGCAAGATGCTGATGGAATAGAGCGAGTATTTAACCAGATGATTGATGATGAGTCTGTTGTTGCTAATTGGACTACTTATACCACACTTTCTAGCATGCATATTAAGCTCGGGAACTTTGAGAAGGCAGCAGAATGCCTGAAAGAAGCTGAAAAGAGAACAACTGGTAGGGACAAAAAATGTTTTCATTTTCTCATCACACTCTATAGCAACCTTCGCAAGAAGGAAGAAGTCTATCGCATTTGGAATTGGTATAAAGCCACTTTTCCTATGATTCATAACCTGGGTTATCAAGAAATGATATCTGCTCTTGTTAGGCTAGGGGATATTGAGGGAGCTGAACTTCTATACGAAGAATGGGCATCCAAAACTTCTAGCTTTGATCCTAAGACTATGAACATTTTGTTAGGGTGGTATGCTAGAGAAGGTTTAGTTGCCAAGGCTGAACAAACTCTGAATCGATTTGTTGAGAAAGGTGGAAACCCAAAACCAAACACCTGGGAAATCCTTGCCACGGCACACCTTAAAGATAATAAATTATCTGAAGCACTGTCATGTATGGAGAAAGCTACAGCAGTTACTAGTGCAAGTAAATGGAAACCAAGACCAGCTAATGTTGAGAGCCTCCTAGCATATTTCAGGGAGAAAAATGACACACAGAGTGCAGATAGGTTAATCAATGTGCTAAGATCTAGAGGATGTGCTGAGAGTGAAGAGTACAAGTCATTGATTGACACCTATGCTTTTGCCGACACATGACGCTGAACGAACATCAGCGCTATGATGATGATTATGTCCTTCGAACTTGCTTGCAATATTTTCTAGACATTGCTTCCAGATATCATGGGAACCCGTGCGATTTCGTGTGGTATAATTCTGTAGAGGTTAGTTGCATTTGGTCAGTTGTTTCCCTAAACAAAATTGTAAGGTAGTACATAGATACCTTCTTTTTGATCACTTGGTTCAGTGATAAATGAGCACCAAGTATGGACCACTCACAGGAATTTTTGGTGCTTTCTACATGTACATTAGTGTCACTATTGAGGATTTATTCATTCCTTCTCGATGCAAGAACTCCCTTCAGTGACTTGTTGGGTTTATTTCCTTTGTTTGGTAGGATTTTTAAAAACAAAATTCGTTTGGTAGAATGCAGCCATTTGTTTCCTTTGCTTGGTAAGATTCAATCGTGCATCTTAGATTGCACATGTATATACATGTGGTTGCTTTGCTTGATTACCGGGCAAGTTAATCAGACAGCACGCGGCTGGGAATATCTTCTATGGCCTTCTTGTTCTTGGGAGTGAGGGGATACTTCAATGCTTGCACACTGTGACTCTTTGACATTGCTTAATTTTACTTTGGCCCTTTGCTTGCCACTAACGTACTTGGCTGCGTCTTTCAAACCTTAAAGTACAACTTGAAAATTTCTGATTGGTGCATCTACTCTGTAGATCTTGAAACCATGACAATGGTTGGAGAACTGCCAGGAAATGTTTAACAGGGACCACCCGGAATTCTCTCGCGCCGATGGCTTTACTTTGTCGAGCGATCTCTTTCCGTCAGAAAAGCAGTTCACTTGATTACATAATACAGATTGCTCGCAGTAATGCGAGTTAAAGCATGTGGGGGTCACTAGAGGGACTGCATGAGGGTGGTTGCAGTCAGCTGATGCCTTTGTTTCATCCCAATTTGGATCAATATGCAGCACTAAAACTAATGGCAAGACTCATTAACAGACAGGTGATAATCGAACAGTAAGCTCAGAAGGTGAAAAGAAAGTGCTCTGTTGCTCGCTTTGTTCAGACGCCATCGACCATTTAATTTCTGGGTGAAGATCCTTTCAGCTCAGGCCGCAAATTTTAGTTCAACGTATTGACATTCTCTGTCCTGGGTAATGATACAGATCAGGAAGTCAGAACATGATCAAGACCCTCCTAATTTACTTTCAGTGGTCGGCAAGGAAGGTAAACAGGATACTTCAGACACACTACTGACCACCGTGTACTGGTAATTTGTTACTGTGTCACTGTGTAAACTGCCAACTGATCTTGTATCCAGGGTTTGCAAAACCGCTTTGAAGCTTCGAGCCGGCCATGGCGTGGACCGCGGTTAACCTCTGATTTTTCTTGGTTTTATGTCCAAACTAATATTTTAATTTTGCTAAATTTTAGGCCAGTTAGCTGTGAATTCTTGTGGTTGCCGTGGTTTTAATTTTTTTAAAATACAAAACCACATGAAATAATATGAGAAATGTTGATTTTTAAAATTTTATTCAAACAAAAGTAATTAGAATATTTAATACTATTTTTAAAAGTTTTTTTATAAGTTAGCATTTTAAATTTTATTTTTATGAATTTCAAACGGTTTGATCCCGTGGTTTTGCTAGCCGGCCACCCGCCACGAAGCCCGATAAACCTACACAAATTTGGGCGAGTGATGAAATATGAGGTGCACTTCCACTGAACAGGGCCATATGCGTAGGCATCGGAGCCACTTCTTCTCTGCCTCTGCGTGCACTTGTCCATTTGGGCACCGTTCCAATGTCACATCTGCACCATTTGGACACGCCGGTGAAACCTCTAGTAAGCCGAGCGAGACCAGCATGTAATGGCAAAGAATGCGTTCTAGTCTACTTTACATTGTATCCCCCTTTACATCTATGTTCACCTGCTGTGTGTATGTTCTAGTTCTCCATGCAAGGTGCAACCGTTGGATCTAGCCCGGTCTTGATTCGAATTTTTTCAAGCTTCTACTGCCTAGAAGGAACGGTAACATTCCCTTTTCTAAAAAAAAGAAAAACGAATCCAAGGCCTCGTCTGCAACTCTGCATCCTCCAACGTGATCAAAAGTTCGGTGCCGCCAAGGCGGCTCAGTCACGAAGCAGGTGACGCCAAGGCGGCTGCGCTTTCTTTTGTGCACTTACATGGAATTATCGTACTCGCAGTTCGTCATCTGTCTCAGCGACCATTAAATTACGGGCATGGGGCAAAGACTGATTAAGAGCTGTGGGGACATGGGTTTGATTCTTCCACATCTCTCGGGCTGTCTTCAACGCTATCTCCTAAATATCACCCGCTAATAAACCTCTACTATATAAATTCCTCAAAAGATTTCTTCCCTATATCTTTCCCATCTTCAACAGCATCCCCTAAATATTGATTATTCTCCATTATTCTAATCTTCCCTCCCTCATTTTTTCCGACTTTCTCTCTCCCCAGCCCCTTGGCTCCTTCGCCTCGCTCCCTCTCTGTGAGCCCTTGCAGCCGCCGGAGCTCCACCCCGCCGCCTTCTTCCCTCTCTTACTCTCTTTCTCCCTCTCTCCCACAGTCCCTGCCGCCCATTGCCGCCCTTCCGCCGCGCCACTGCCTTCCTCTATCGCACCGCCCTCCTTCTCCTTCTCCCATCGCGCTACCACCCTCCTCCACTTTCTCCCATCGCGTCAACGCTGCCCTTTCGTTGTGCCACCGTCTTCCGGGCTGTACTGCGGCGTTTACGGGACGGGTCCGAAGAGGACAGAGGTTCGCCACGTAGGGCTGGCAATTTAGCTTGTGGCTTGCAAGCTGCTCATGAGCGGCTCGGTTTTGGCTCGGCTAGTGACGAGGCCGAGCCCAAGCCTTTTTCCAAGCTCGATCAAAAAACAAGTCGAGCCGAGCCAAAAGCCGGACCGCTTGTAGCTCGCTCTCTTGGAAATTTGGAAAAGCTAGCAAGTAGCAGAAATAACAAGCCACTTAGGTAATAACATGCAACCATTTAGGTTTTGGCCCAACTAGTTGGCCGCCTTGCCGCTAGCTAGCCCGCTGCAGCTGCACGTTGCAACCTTGCAGGCTTGCGGCCTACATTAGTAGTGCAGCCACTCAGCCAGCACCCAACATTCCAGCTCGTTAAAGCTTGCAAGCCAGCTCGAGCTTCTCACGAGCTCGAGATGAGCTTTTCCTATAGCTCGTTGAGTTGGACTAGCCGAGCTCAGCCTACTAGTAAACGAGCCAAGTCGAGCCAGGTCCTAGCTCGCTCAAAATCGGCTCGTTTCCACCCCATCCCCACGTTTAGAGGATCTCTCTCCTCCCCGGCAATCCCCTATTTTACTGGCTCGGGGCCGTTTTCGGGTCACCGTTGAAGACAACCTCAGTAGACCATGGATGCTATCGGTTGTGGCCCACAAGCCATAGTAGGAGTTTCTTTTTATTGGTTTTGCCAACATTTTCAAATAGTTCTTGAAAATAGCAAATTATTTGACTTCTCATGATGCATCTCAAAGGTACGTTGAACTCAAAAATTTATAATTGAAGAAAATGTTTTCCATGTGCGACATTTTAACCACAACAAATTGAAACAATATATTGGCACAGAGCTAGGCTTATGGGTGATGTGAAGCCATGAAAGTTGCACAATGATTGAATTTGCTAGTTCGCGGTCTATTCAGAGCACACTTGCCTCTTCCCCCTCAGCACGGGTGATTTTCTTCTTCTCCTCGGGTTTGGGTTTGGGTTTGGGTTTGGGGGTCCCCTGAGAACGAGGAGGCGAAGGTCCGATGATAGGAATTGGTGTAGCGGTGCGGCAAGCCGACAATGGCATTGCTAGAGCTACGAGTGATTAGAGGGCGACTACTGATGAGGAGATCGACATAAGGTGGCCCAAATTTAGGGTGAGTAGGACCACTATGGCAACGAGAGAAAGGGAGGCAAAGCAATGGGGGAGCCACCAAACGTGAGTAGGTGGGTCGACGAGGGTGTCATGGAGGAAGAAGAGGAGCAGCGATACCGAAGAAGGGAAGAGAGAGGGGGAAAGGAGAGAGGGAGAGCAGGACCAAAGGCAATAAAAATTATGAAGGGGGAGGGGAGGGGGCGGTGCTTCCCCTAGCGCATGTGGGGGGACAGTCGCCAGCAGCCTTCAGGCGACTACACGTAATTTCTGATCCCTTTCCTATGGATGGAAGTTCAAGAACATCAATTTGCTCATTGCTGCAAGTTAGCACGAGCAGCCTAGGTGTACATCTTGCTGTAACCAGCAAAAATTATCCAAAACAAGGAAGCCTCTGCTTGTAGGAAGAATTGATTTATTCAACGAAAAAAACACCACGATGCTATTTGATAGGATGATGTTTATTCAAGATCTCTCCACACGAATATACACCGCAATGAACCAAACAAATGACAAAGGAAAACTCATTTCTCCTTTATTCCTATTTCACTGTCAACCTTGAACCTAAGCAGTGCTTGCCTGATCGGTCAATCCTAGCCTCTAGTTACCCTCAGAACGCTGCCTCTCCAATTCTTCGATGAATCTCACGAAGTTGAGAATGATCCTCTTGCCTTCAGGGGTGATGATGCTCTCTGGGTGGAATTGGACGCCCTGAAAGTCATTGTTGACAGCTAGTTAGAACTCACAACAACTCCCTGTAAAAACACCACAGGCACCACCGCACCAGCAGTGCATAAGCAACAAATATTGTGTCAGCCAAGAAGTTGAGAAATACCTGGATATGCTTATACTTCTTGTGACGAGCAGCCATGATGAGCCCATTTTCAGTCCATGCAGTGGCTTCCAGGGCGTCATGTGGGAAGCTTTCCTCCTCGATGACCAAGCTATGGTATCTTGCAGCTGTAAAAGGGCTGTTCATGAAGACGAGGATCATGTCAAATCGAAAGTTCACTGGGAAAAAGAGGCCAAGAAATTGATTTGGAAAAATATAAATTTTATCTGATCAAACAAAACCTACTCGAAACTAGCATACTAGCTAGCAATACTAACTGAATATTATAGACAACTACATCTTTCTACAACTCAAGTAAAAAAATGAATTAACAAGCCCTCATATATGAAGGGATTGAATGACTTTATTAATTGTATGGCATGTGTTACAAAATACTCAAGCAAAACATAGAGCCTCTAAATGAAATGGCATGGTCCAACAGCTTTCCACCACTAATAACATATTATAATTATTCAAGAGAGGTGTGCAAAAACTTTACTGACAGCAGTGCAGGTAAGCAGGTTAAATGTTATCATGTCATGAAATGCACACTGAAACCATATTACAAAAGAAATGGATGGTAGAAATGGTTCACAAATCATACTTTGGCAAGCCATTGAACAGGGCCTTTCCTAATTCTTCGTCATAGAAAACTGGAGAGCTTTTTCCATGCATCACACCAGGAGCACGGATAATCTTCCCTGTATATCCAAATTCATAATTTTTCAGTACAATAAAAACAGGGGTAATAGAAAAATTGTGTTCATTAAGATAAATCTAACCTCCAAAAGCCTCCCCAATGCATTGCAAACCCATGCAAACTCCAAAAATTGGAATGGTTGGCCCGAGTTCCAGAACAGTCTGCAGTGATATACCTGAATCTTGTGGTTCACCTAAAGAAAAAAATATCATCATAATTATTATACTCAGAAACGTAAACTGATATCTTGGTTCAAAAAATATGAGAAACATATACTGCTATGGAATTCAATAAGAGAAATCTACCAGGTCCTGGAGAAATAAGTATGCCTCTTGGGTTCTTCCTACAGGAGATTAAAAAGATGAATGTTGTCAAAAAAAGTAAGATAAAATATAGCATAGTATAATCCTTTTCATTAATACAACAGAGCGTAAGCTCAGAGAACTATACCTCTTCACATCCTCTATGGTCAGTTCATCATTGCGATAGACCTCAAAATTTAATCCAAGCTCCCCCATATACTGCACCAAACACTCAAATGTCACATGCATTTCTCATAGCATATGATTCTTTACATGACAGATTTAAATATAATGCAGCAACAATTTGCCACTTTTTAAAATGAGAATTGATAAACATAGTCAGGCCATGGTATAAAAAATTAAAAATGTACAGGAGTTAGCCTAAGGGCTTGTTCTTGAGATATAGTGTATCCTACGTATGTTAGCGAGCTAGGGTGTTTCAATAACTAATTTCTTTGACGTATCTACTCTGGACTCGAACCGATCTAACCCAGAATGCCTCTCCTCTTCAAGATATTGATTAGTACAGAAACAACAAATTCGCACAGCAAATAATTAAACACTGCGAAACATGTAAGGAAATCCCATAGTAGGGGAAAAAAACTGATCACAATAGTATTTAGCCATGGGGGATTATAATTTTCTACCAAGGGATCCAAGCAGTTATCACCCTTCTTCACACATGAAAAATATGTCACACGCAGATCATATCATCAACAAGTAATTCCAAAGAGAACAAGACACAAACAATACATGGAATCATATATACCTGGCACAAGTTGTATGTAAAGCTGTCATAGTTATCGATGACAATGATGGGCTGCTTCTTCGTGGCCGGACGTCCGTCCAGGTCGGCCACAGGGGTCGCCGCGGCCGTCCCAGCGGCGGCGACCACCGGCGAGACAGCCCTCCCACCCCGGAAGACCAACCCACCGCTCGAAGAACCTGCGGGGGAGGGGGGACCCAGTTAATGCAGATCCGCCGAATCCGGCAAGAAAGAAGGAGGGGGGACGAAACGAAACTGGCCAGAGCGAGCGAGCGAGATTCGTACGGGGCGTCGCCAGGAAGCGCGCGAAGGCGGTCGCCGCCGAGGAGGTCGCCGGAGAGCTCACCGCCACGGCGGCGGTGGCGGCGCCCGGGGCAGAGGCGGAGGCGAGGTGGAAGCAGGCCATGCCTATGCCGGCGAGGAGGCGGCGGAGCGTGAGATGGCGCGGGGTTCTGTGGCGATGAGTCCGGGGCTAGGAGAAGGAAGGGTGGAACCGGAACGGGCTTATATAGAATGTGGTTGCTTGTGTTTCGGTCGAGCTTTTCTTCCTCGCCGAGCTCCGGGGAAGACGCCGGTCCAGCTCCGCCGCCGCCGCCCGCGTGCGCGCAGGAGCAAGAGCTAGCTGGGTCCCATTGGAACCCACGAGGGTTGGTGGAGTGGACGGGTCAAATTGGAACCCACGAGGGTTGGTGGAGTGGATCTGTGGATGGGTCAAATCTCAGATCTGGGCTTCCATTGGTCACGCGTGCGACACGCTCCACTGCCAGTGTGCCGCCATGCTGCTCCACCTCCTCACCGCGGCGGCGACGGTGAGGTGCGCCTCCTCCTCGACCCCGACGCGGCCGTCGTCGGCCAAGGCGGCGGGGCAGCAGGTGGCGAAGGTGCACAGCTACGGGACGGTGGGACGCGAGCGGCGGGCGGCGCCGCGGTGGAGCAGCCTGTACCAGCGCATCGCGGTGGGCCAGGGCGGGCGGGCGGTGGGGCGAGGGCGAGCGCCGCCTCGACAAGGGGATAATTTACTTTGCCCCAAAGTTGGTTGGATTATCTATTATTTACCCTTTTTAAATTTTTAGCACAAATATAAGCAAATTTTGGCATAAAAAGACTATTCTTCCCAGGCCCCTATTGGTGGCGAGCCAACCAATCTTCCTGGAGGTCCTTCCCAAAATTTGTCGATTTGCGTTGACTGTCGACCATTCTCAGCGGCAACTACAGGTGATTTCTCGTGACCTCCTCTGGTGTGATCGTGTGATTTTAGCAATCATCTAGTTTTCCATTCCCGATCTGCAATCGCAACACATTTTCAACTCACTTTTTCTCAAAATATATCGCCCTGCAGCTTCCCATGATGCTCCAGATGCAAGCTTCAAAGCTGCAAAGGGGAGATTGTATCTTGGTCCATTAGGCAACACGCACGACTTCAATGTAAGATAAGCTTGGTTCTATGGTTTGTTTTGTTCATGCATGTGAGGTGTTCGTTGTAATGTCCATGGGAAGTGGTCCTCTTTTATATTAAATCGGACCAGCAGCTCCCTCCCTCAATTCCTCTAGAATTTTTTATTTCCGATCTGTCGAGTGTAAGAACTTCAGTGTATACACATTGTATATGTTCTTGCTTCCAATTTTGTTCATGAATGGAAATCATGTAGAGCTATTTTTGCAGCTGAATTTGATGGAGTACGTTTGCGTATCTTGCCATCAGAATGTATAGATAGCATGACAATATTCTTATTTGAGATCTTTCTATTTGCATGCATAATTTCAGGTATAAACCCTCTTGCTTTGCTCCTGTATGATGAAACCTGCTTCTAGCTTTTTTTTTTTCTTTCATGTTGAATTTTTGTGTATACCTCCTGATTTGACCTTTTACAAATATCCATGTATTAATACCTGCTCGTATTAGAATGACGGTAATTTGCAACGCCTATGAGTATGTCATCCACAACACATATACCTTACTCATACTGCATCATGAAATGATATGGTTGGTACATTTCTTTTAAAACACATTCTCTATACTTGCCCCCGCTCTGTCTTTCGGCAGCAAAGACGACCACACGTCGGGGATCCTTCGCAGATTTAGCTTATGCATTTCTAAAAATGTGCACGTATTATTATGCCTTTAGTTAGTAGTTTGTTTAGCTTAGCATGTACTTTGGTGTGACACTCTTTTCTTTTGCAATCTGTTAAGGAAGGTTTAGTGTTTGTACTTTGACTAGTTGACCAACATAAATGGATTTTATGAAATGCCAGTCCTTGTTTCAGGTTCCAGCATAACGGTTTAGCTCATACATGGATCCCATACAGAACAACTTAGGCTAATAATTATCCCATGAGTTTAGGACATGTGTATAGATGCAGTAAATTGTGCCATCTTTTGTCAGTACCTAACAAAAATTTCCTTTGTTCCTCATTCCAGATTGGGTTTTCCTGATGAAGAAAAGATGAGGTTGCCCTTTGATGGATGGATGAACTTGTTCCGAACGGCGGCCGGTCGTACATGGCCTCGTAAATTTTGAGATTGAATCATCATGTTTACCGTAATCGTCTTACTAGAATTAGAAACATCATGTAAGTTTGTGTTTTCTAGTTATGTTTGGGAGCAATGTTTACAATAGATAACTGCATTCCTTTACTGGAGTCTAATTATTGGTTTACTATAATTGTGAAGCAATGTTTACAATAACTTATTAGTAGTTTTTACTAGAATCTGAGTCATAATAAAATATGTGTGTTAGGAAAGTCATAGCAAATCTGATGTTTGTTTTACTATAATTAGTAAGCAACATGTCCTACATCTTACTATTATGCTTTATGAAAATCTTTTTTTTATTTATTGTAAACACATATTCTTATAGTAAACACTTGTTCTTGTCTTTTAAGATACCTGTCACGTGATGATAATTTTATAGTAAACAAAGTTTCTGACTCCTGTAAATCCATGTGTTCATTAAAATAAATATTCTTTTCAAGTTCTGTAGTATATAAATCCTTACATGCTATCCCTTTTTTTCATAGTGCCAAACGAGAATGTCCAAGATGAAGTCCGGGGCAGTGATATGGCACAACTGCTGCAATGGACAAAGTTGACACGTCTGCTGCCGGGAGACTAATCGTGGTCGATGGAATCCTCAGGTGCTGGATATGCAGATTTCTACAATCCTCACAGTTTTCATTTGAACAGCACAAAACTCACCTGTCTGACTTTTCCGCCCATCTTCGTCAGGCTGTCTGGCCTCATAGCGGGCACTACCGGCTCGCAGAGGCAAACTTCCGGGAATTCATGAACTATTTGAAGAAGAAGAACATTGATATTTCAAATGTCAAGGTGAGGAGACAAAATCTGAAGTCAGTTTTCTTAAGACTGTAAAGCCACAAAAAAGAGGAGATAGAATTCTGATACAATGAGCATGTTATGTTTGGTTGTCGGATTTGCCACAGTTGATCCCATCGGAAGGTGAGGAAGATGAGTGGCTCAGGCTGAGGAGTGGCCTCTCCCACTCCCAGGTTGAACTAAGCGAAAGCAACAAGCCCGAGAAGCAAGAAGACAGCATGTCCCAATCCTCTCGAGGCGCCGAATGTAAGAGTATATTGGGCCTCGGGAGGCAGGCCCACTTCTTGTACTACTTATACTCTACCCAAAGGCAATACAATCTATCGATTACCCTAAAACCTTCATGGTATCAGAGCGTGGGAGGTTCTAGGGTTCCTCCCCCCCTCTCTTCTCCGCTGCGCTGCCGGCGACGGCCCCGCCATGGCGGCCACCTCCTCCTCCGCCATTTGGACCTCCTCGGCGACTCCCCTCTCCTCCTCCACCACGCCGACCAGCTCCGCCGCCGCGCCCTCCTCCACCTCGCCAACCAGCTCCGCCGCCGCTTCCCTCTCCTGCCTCGTCGCGGCGGCCCACGGCGCCCTCCCCAGCGACTTGTGAGATATAGTAAAGGTTGCTATCCAATTATAGTAAACCATTTTACAGAATTTTTTTTACTCCGGCAAATAGGTTTTACTATTTTTTATTATAGTAAGTGGAGCAACAATTATAGCAAACCAAATTTATTTGGCAAAACCGGTCTAGTTCTGTTTAAAAAATGTCAAAAATACGTTCGTTATTGTAAATTGGACAACAAATTATTGTAAATTTTATTAGCACATTATCGTAAAGTTCATTATTATGACTTTACTATAATTTGAATTAAGCAACATCCTAATAAATACATTAGTTGTGAGCTATAGTAACATTGCTTCCCAACTATAGTAAACATTTTACAGGAAATATTTTTTTACTCTGAAAAATAGGTTTTACTATTTTTTGTATTATAGTAAAGTGAAGTAACAATTATAGTAAACAGAAATTTATTTGGCAAGGCCGGTCTAATTTTGTTGAAAAAATGTAAACAACACGTATGTGAAAAAGGTTTATCCATCGGAGCTCGCAATCAATGGAAAAAATGGAAATAAAATGATAAATTCACGTAATTAATGCATCATAAGGGGAGCAACCTGACCAAATTTTTATCGGCATTTACTATAATTTGAGTGCAAGTTTACAATAATCTATACGCATGTTTACTATAATTTTCCTGACGGAACCTACACGTGTGGGGAGGGTGGGAGTGGCCCTTGGGGAGGAGAGTGCGCGCGTGGGGAGGGTGGGAGACAGACACCTTTGGGGGGAGAGGGAGGGGGAGGGGGACATGGCAACCTATAAATATGGGCTATAAATATGGGAGTACTTTAGTTAAAGTACTCCTAATAGTACTATAGCTTCACTCACTCTCCCTCTCTCTCTATACAATAGATTACTAGATTCCTTGACTAGAACCCGAGCCATAACGGATATAATTTTTGGTTTACTGTAATTATAAAAGCAATGTTTACAATAGCTTACTAGTAGCTTTTACTATAATCCAAGTCATAATAAAAATAGTAACGTAGATTCCATATCTTTCGGGTTGTGGCCTCTCATTTTTCATGTATTGTTAATTTGTTCTATGTAGCAAACAATACTATGCTATTATTGTAAATGGCATTTACGAATTGTAAACGCTGTCTTTTTTCATGTATTGTTCTTCAATTGTCCTTACCTAATAAACAACCATGTCTTATTATCGTAAATGATCTTTTTTATTGTAGTAAACATTGTTGTAAGGACAATGTATTGTAGTAAACATGTGTTCTTACCTTTTCAAGACATCTGTCAC